>RJWH01010675.1:0-15625 GCA_004363575.1 Solenodon paradoxus
AAACGATATAAAGTTTTAAAAAATTTCAAGTCTGTGACTGCTGGAGTAGAGAACGGAGAGCCCCTGGGGATGAGGCAGCCTGGGGGCTGATCACCTGGTCACGCACATGGGCTGTTCTGGAAGAAATGGAGACTTAGCTGATACAGGGGAGACGTGGTCACACCCACAATTTAGAAAGCAAGCTTCTTCCAACAAAGAGGGGGCTCGCAGGGCTAAGCACCACACACATTCCCGTGGTTCCTCTTAACAGTGACACCGGGAGTAGATCCTACTACTGCTGCCCAAGTATGACCGGTTAAGTTCTCTGTTATAAGGTAAGAATAAATAGAGTTTTTAATTGAACAATTAATTGAACATGAATATATACCCATTTATAAAGGCTTCATTGTGTGCCTTGAACTGTGCAGCTCAAATGCTTTCTCTCTCTCTGATGGTGGGGGTTCAAATTGCTTTTGTTAAATCTTTTTAAAGCTATTTTTAACAAGCCGTGATAAATAGCTTAGGCATGCTATGTGTGTTCATGTCTCACTGTATTTTAAGATATACTCCTAAAGCTGGAATTTCTCTAAGGCATATCATTCTTAAGACATTATAAAATGAAATGTTATCTACTTCTCCAAAGTTATACCTGTCCTTTCATCAAATATAAAATTGCCTAGCAACCTAACTTTTGATAAGAAATATGCTTGTTCCTGTGTTTATTGACTTTTAATTTCTTATTTTTCATATCTGCTGTTATTTTCCAAAGGGAAGGTTAATTTTATTATCAGCTCACAAAAGCTTTCTCTTAATCACAGTAAGTCTTTGTCTAGCACATACATGGCAGGTATTTTTCCTTTTGTCCATTTTTGTTTCATTGGTTGTATTTTGTTATTTTATTATGGTGTTTTGATGAGAGATGATTCCACAAAGTAAAATATGGCATAATATGGCCAATGTGTTTTCTGCTATCAATGCCATTGTTATTAGTATATTTATTTTTGTTGCTCAAATTTTTGGTGTTACAGCTAAGAACGCTTTGTAAAATCCATGAACATGAGTATTCTCTATGTATTCTAAGAGTTTTATACTTTCGGCTCTTAAAATTAGGTCTTTGTCCCATTTCAAATTGATTTTTATATATGATGTGAGATAAGAATCCACTTCCTTGGCAAGTGCTCTCCCAATGTCTCTGCATTATTTGTTACAAACATCTTTTCCCTACTCCATTACCTGGCAAAATAGTTGAAAATCAGTTGGCCATAGACAAGCGGGCTTATTTCTAGACCCTCAATTCTATTCCACTGATCTGTCTATCCTTGTGACAGAACCACAACTTAAATAATATTGTTTTGTAGTAAATTTGAAATTGGATAGGAAATCTGAGTCTTCCAAATTTGTTCATGTTTTCTGAGATTTTTTGACTCTTCTCGGCCCATTGGAATTCCATAAGGATTTTAGAATCAATTTGTAACAAGTCCTACCAGGAAGTCAGCTGGGACTCTGATAGACCTTGCCTCGAAGTTGTAGATCTACATTGGGGACTGCTGCCATCTTAATTATATACATCTTCCAGTCTATGACCATGGAATTTTTCCAATTATTTAGATCTTTAATTTCTTTCAACAATATTTGTAGTGTTCAGAGTAAAAAGTACTCATTTCTTTGTCAAATTTATTCCTAAGGATTTTATTCTTTTTGATAATATTGTGGATGGAATTATTTTAACTTCATTCTCTAATTGTTTATTAGAAATGTAAAGAAATACAACTGATTATTCCACAGTTACCTTGTACTTCAAATATGTCACCTCACTTGTCACTTCTCGTAGTTTTTAGTGAATTCCTTAGTGTTTTCTATACACAAGATCATGCCCTCTGAACGGATAGTTTTGTTTTTCCTTTTTCAGTCAGGATCCCTTTTATTCACTTTTCTTGACTGACTGCCCTAGCAGTAACCTCCAATGATGCACCAGTATCTTTGAATTCTCCCTTTTGGAGGGAAAGTATCTAGTGTTTCACCATGATGATACTATTTTTTATTTCTTCTCATAGATATCCTTTACCAAAATGAGGATGTTCCTTCCATGCTTTGTCAGGTGTTTTGATCATGAAAGTGTCAGATATCACCAAATGCTTCAGTATCTACTGAAATGATCATGTGTTTTCTGGGTCTTACTGTATTGAAATTGCAAATTTTGGAATGTTGAATTAATTTTACATTCCTTGGATAAACCCATGATATTTAATTCTTCTTGTATGTTACTGAACTTAGCTGTACAAGTTGCTGGTACTTAGTGGAGGATGTTTTATCTCATCCATAAGATGCATTAATCTGTAGTTTTCTTGTGATGTCTTTGGCCTCATTAAATGACTTGGGATGTATCCCTTTCTGTTCTGCGTGTTTTGGAAGAGTTTGAAATATGGGTCCATCATTTAAATGTTTGCTAGAATCAATGATAATGTCCTCTGGGTCAGGGATTTTCTGTGTGTGTAGTTTTTTCCTTACTAATTAAATATTTTCGTTACAGATCTATCAGACTTCTTAGTTCCTCTTAAATCAGTTACGGTAAGTGCCTTTCTACTTAATTTTTGTTTCATCTACGTTATCAAATTTTTGACATAGAATGTTTCATCACAATGCTTACTAATAGTTTTTATTTCAAAGGCTTAGTAGTAGTACAGTCTCCTTCATTTATGATTCCAGTCATGCGCATCTTATTTTTTCCCTTGACAATTCAGCAAACAGTCTACATTGTTGATCCTTTCTAGGAGCAACTTCCGATTCTCCTGATATTTTATTGATTTTCTGTTCTTTATTTCTTTCATTTTGTTCTAATCTTTATTATTTCCATCTGCTTACTTTAGGTTTAGTATCCTCTCTTTTCCCAGTACCTTCAGGCGCACTTTTAAGTTGTTGATTTGAGATCTTCCTTCTGTCTTAATTTAAGCATCTGCATCATCCCCATTGCAAATAAATGCTGCTTTAGCTGCATCCCATGAGATCCGGCATATTGTGTCTGGTTCTCATTCAGTCTCAAAATATTTCTGTGTTTTGCTTTATTTTTGTCTTGGCCCAGTGGCTATTTTGGAATGTGGTTTTTATTTTCCACAAAGATGTGCTTTCCCAATATTTCCAGCTATTCATTTCTAACTGTACACCACTCCAGTGGGAGGATGTACTTCGTGTAATTTCCATTTTTTAATCTGACTCTTATTTTCTGGTCTAGCATCTCACCTATCCTGAAGTGCAACTTCAGGTGAATCTCTTTCCATTGTTGTTAGGCAGAGTGTTCTATAGATGTCTGTGAGAGTTGATGATAGTGTTTTAGTTAATTTTATTGAAGGATGTTTTATTATAGCAGTATTTAGATGTAGGGCCTGGATCACAGAAAATTCACATCTGCATATAACACATCACATCCACCACTATTAATGGTTCTCTTTCACTATACCTTCACCAGCTGTCCCCGACTCATGCCTCTCTGCCCACAACCACTGACTCAAGTCTTCTGTTTTCTTGTGGATCACACACCTAGATGTTCTAGCCATTATTAAAGTGAAAGACTGAATTCTCCTTGAATTATCTATTTCTCCTTCTATTGGTTTGCATTTGCTGCACATTGTTTATAACTGTTGTAGCTTCCTGATAAATGTAGCCTGTTATCATTATAAAATACCCCCACTTAGTGCTAGTAATTTAATTACCATGTATTTTAAATTCTGAAATCTATTTTTATATTTAACATGAACATATCCATTCCAGTTTTTCAGTGGTGGTATTTGCACAAGATATTTATTCCTACCCTTTTATTTTCAACACCTCTAACTGAATATTTAAAGACGTTTTTAAATACATGTTTCTAGATTTACCTTTTACTTAGGACCTTTCCACAGATTTTAATTCCTTATATAGTTTAAATGTAAAATCCTTCTATGCTTTCAACAGTTTTACTGGAGGGTGAGTCAGTGCATCTCCAAGCACAGCTGCAAAAAGTCTATCACCTGCTCTACTAAATTTTTAATTTTCATGATCTTATTCCTCACCCAAAATCCCAGTTTCTTGATAGTGAGCATTGTGTTCTGACAGATGTAGTGTCCTCCTACTGTGATACCATGAATTCATATATTTAAGTTTTCTTTTTTTCATAAAGTCTTTTGCAAAAAAAGGATTATCTATCTGAATACTTGTACTGATATCTTTCTTTATACTACTGAGTCTGTTCAAAGCAGTATTTTGTCTATTCAATTTAAAAAACCAGAGATATTTCACTATGGAGGGTTTTTTGGTACATGAAGTAGAATCAAGAAAATGAAATGCCAATTATATACCTAATATCATTAGAGTATAAATCACAAGCATTGTAACAGATATAAAAAAAAAGAATGAAAGATATTCTCTAAAATAAAGAGATAAATTTTTACATTGTAAAACTCTCTAAATCAGTGAAATCAATGAAGGAGAAATGTCACTGAATAAAATGTGGTAATATTTTAAATTGAGGAATTCAAGAAAAAATCATGTAGGCACTAAAGTAAGGTTAATGCAACAAGAAAAAAGATTATAAATGATAATATTCCCAGAGAGAAAGTCCCCCCATTACATCACTGAGTGAATAAAAGTGACCGAAAGAAAAAAATTAAAAGCAAGTACACCAAAATGTTAATAGTGGTTTCACTGTAAAATCTGGCATTCTTTTACTTGCTTTTAATTTACATGTTTCTGTATTTCTTGAATAGTCACATAGTTTTGGGGTTATATTCAACAGACTGCAATATATTAAAAGAAAATTTTATAGAAAGAATTCAATGGAATTTCCTTTAAAATTTGCATATTAAATTATTGAAGATCAATAAATTCAAGAGTATAAATTGAAAATAAGTGAATGCAATATATGCTGGAAGATAATGCAAACAAATCATAGCAAAAGTCTAATAAGAATAGCATATTACAAAATAAATGATAATTCTTACTTATAAATATGACTACATGCTGGGCTCTGCTGGCTCAGGTGTTAAGCCTGTACCTGGGGAGCAGTTCACTTACAGCCCAAAGACCCTGGCTTTGGGCCTGAAGATGGAGATTTAGGGGGCACAAATAAAATGAACAACAAAATGAATAAAAATGTGTCTTCCTCCTTTCTCTTCCTTCTTATCTGCCTGTGTTCATTACTGACTACTTCCTTTTTAAACAAATGTATGTATATAGATATAGATATGACTACAAAAGTCTGAATAAAATAATAGCAAATCAGAAAAAATATAAAAATAATTTCATTATTTTATAGTGAGAATGCGAGAGTGGTTCCACATTACTAAATGTAACACAGAGAAACCATGTGATTAAAAATATAAATCCAGTGCTAATTATCAAAATACTATTGGTAAAATAGAAGGATAATTGCTAAATATGTACACGATATTCTGCTTAAACAGTTTAAGATTCTTGACTGCAATCACAATAACATTATAAAATCTCAACAACACTACTTTGCATGACCTGACCCCTACTTTCCTGAATAGTTCCATATCTTACACTCTCTTTACTCTAGCCATACTAATCAATAATTCATTCCTCAAGCAAATGAAGTTTCAGCTGAGAGAATAACACATGCATCTCACTTTCTATAATGTTTTTTCATCAAGACTTCACAGGCTACTATTTTTCATCCCTCATGTCTCAAACAGTAAAAACATCAACATGTGGTCATATAGCTTTACACTGACATAATGGAATTCACTGTAACTTATTTATACAACCATCTTTTGGTTCTTTTGAAATTTTGTATTCCTTTTAAAAGGAAAGTAGACACGTTCAGTTATTTTAATCTATGGCACGCCTGTAATAGATTCAATAAATAAATATAGAGATCCCATATGTTTTCCAAAGTAGTTGCCTCAATGCCCTTTGTTATTTACATGCTGATAAAAGTGCTACCATAATAATTACTAAACTCGACGTGTACTGGTATCTGTATATGATGGTTCCATTGAGTTCCACTGATCTGTTCATCCCATCAGCAGTACTACATGGTTTTCTTGTCACTTCCTTCTATCATATTATTATTAGAGTCCTTTATATTTGGCAGAGGCTTATTTTCAAAGGAAATTTGAATGAGCTTTTCTTTCTTAAATATTCTATTATAATGTTGATCTCAACTAGGTCAAATTTTTTAATTTTGTAGAATATGCACTACTGCAGCATTTTACATTTATATCTAAAATCTTGCTATGTCTACTCATTTATTAAGATTTTATTTTCTGTCTCTATGAAAAATCCGAAGATCCTGATTGATTCTGGTTATCATTTAATGCATAGATTTGTCTGTTGATGATGTGGATGTTTGTATCACATTACAGTGATTCTTATTATTCCTGATTAGCATTTATATATAATACTTCCGAGTACTAATGCAGACCAGCTCTTTATTAAGTGTTTTACTTCTTAATGCTATTCCCTCCCTGACCCACTTTTCGCATAAAGAGATAAGAGTCTTAAAAAAATGCCAGAAACAAATGTGCCTTTAAGTGGTCTCAAAATCCTTTTGATTTCTAATGGCATTTCACTGATTGAGGTTTCCTAGATAGATCATCCAATCAGAAAATAATAATATTTTCATTTCCTGTCTAATAATTTTACTATTCCCCTTGGTCCAACTGCATAATATCAATGACTCTTATTGACACACTGATTTAAATATCAATTAAATGTACAACATAGCATACTAAATCTTTAAAAACTTAATGAGAATTATAAAAAGTTAGATTTAAAATATGATAGATGTATAATAGAGACCATGGACCATGTCAGTATAGAAAGCACCAAAAAGATTAAATTATGTAAGATTTCCTAAGGTCTAGTCTACCTTTTTTTCTTCTTTTTTGTAAAGTGAAATTTAGCCTAAGATGTTTCAATGCTAAGAAAATACTTAATTTTGTTGATTACAATGTCTTTGCTCAGTTGAGTACATATGGTAAACCTTCATTCCCAGAACAAAGCCATCTCCTATGCAGGGTGCATGACGCAGCTCTACTTCCTGGTCTCCTTGGCCCTGGACAACCTCATCCTGGCTGTGATGGCATATGACCGCTATGTGGCCATCTGCCGCCCTCTACACTACACCACAGCTATGAGACCTGGACTCTGCATTGTGCTCCTTACCGTGTGTTGGGTGCTATCTATTCTCTATGGCCTTATTCACACGCTCCTCATGACAAGAGTGACCTTCTGTGGGTCCCAGAAAATCCACTACATCTTCTGTGAGATGTATGTCCTGCTGAGACTCGCCTGTTCCAACACCAAACTCAATCACATAACACTGGTTGCCACAGGGGCCTTCATCTTCCTCACCCCCTTAGGGTTCATGATCATGTCCTATATCTGGATTGTCAGAGCCATCCTCCGAATACCTTCAGCCTCTAGCAAATGCAAAGCCTTCTCCACTTGTGCCTCCCATTTGGCTGTGGTCTCCCTCTTCTATGGGACACTTGGTATGGTGTATTTGAAGCCCCTCCAAATATACTCCAAGAAGGACTCTGTAGCCACAGCGATGTATGCTGTGGTAACCCCCATGATGAATCCTTTCATCTACAGCCTGAGGAACAGGACATGCATGGGGCACTTCTCCTAGGAAAATACTTCCAGAGGTTGTCATGAGAGTAATTTTGGAAAAGGCATTAAAGTTGAGACTAGGAAGTTTTCACATGTTAAAAACTCTAAACCCTGGGAGATATAAAATGATTAAAGACACAGCTCTTGCTCAGAATTAGTTCATACATCTGTGATTAAGAAAAGATATGTATATGTAAACCGATGTCCCCAGATCACATCATACTTGGGAATAAATAAGGTCATGCCACAAAAATAGTGGAGGATCAAAACAAATCCTGGCACAGGACCACAGTCCCAGACTTACACACATATAATATATATGTGTGTGTATATATATATATATACATATACACATTATAGCCTAATGGGTTCTCCAGCACACATACACTCATATTCTTCTAAACTCACCTATTGCCTTTAAATCATCTAGGGATGACACCTTGTGCTACCCCGAATGCAAGTGCCCTGGGTAAGACAACTCTGTTCCTCATGTCTGAGGCACAGCTCCCACCACTTCAATGCTGAACCTCAGTCTCCCTAACACAGCCCCTGGTGCTCAGGCTAAAAAGGCAAGAGTATCCTCTTTTGTTGTGGGAAGAGTTTTGTTCTTTGAGCTTCAAAGAAATACTTCTTCTCTTTTCTGTTTCCTGATTTTTTTCTCTGAGATCAGATCTTGTCTTTGGGCAGTCCATCCTGTCCATTAGTCCTGTGCCTCCTCACCCCTGCAATCCCCTGCCCCGTCACCTCATTCCCTCTGAATAAAACTCTCAAGCTTATCAACACATACTCATGAATATAAGTTCCGTGGTGGCAGTAGAAGGGGAAGGGTCTGAGAGAACCTGTCCCTACTTATGTTCTAGGACTCTTGACACCACCAAGCAATTCTGTAACACAAGCTATGTGTCCTACAATACAACTCAATTCTGATACATTCTACCTAGAAATACCATTAGCTCTCAAAGGTTAAAGTTCAGGTTAAGGGTGTCACCTGTGCTTCTGACTGAACAGCTGTTGGAATTTCTAGAAAATCCATATTGGGTTTGATTAATTTGATATGATGTCAAAAAAGCCTCAGAGAATCATTTTCTTACTAGATTACCAGTTTATTTAAAAAGCATATAATTCAGGAACAGTCAAATGGAAGAGATGCCAGAAGTTTCCATACCTTCTGAGGGGGTGGCACGCCCCCAAATCTCCTCATTTTCATCAACCCAGGAGCTCTCTAAACCAATCCATTTGGATTTTTACATATGCTTCATTACTTAGGCATGATATAGTAAAACATTGAAAATTGAGGATTAATTCAATCTTGCCTCTCCTATGGTCTCTGGAGGTGAGATAGAAAACTCCAACCCTTCACTCACTTGTTTGGTTCCCCTGGCAACCAGTCCCAAAGTTAGAGACTTTCCAAAAGTCACCTCATTAACATATACTCAGTGTGGTTGACAGAGATTTGTTCTGTATATTAAGACATCTTTAGGAAATTCCAAAGATTTTAGGAGCACTGTGCCAGAAAGAGGGAAAAAGTCCAAACATATTTACTATAAATCACTAGTTCATAGGTTCGACCTACATATGGAGCTAAAACAGAACACCCTAAATCTCTCAGTGTTGGTCTGCTCTACATGCCTCACTCTGACATGAAGAACCAAGGGCATTGGGGACAGCCTTACAGGAAAAGGAGAAGTGCCATTCTGTTAAACCATTACCCCCTTCCCCTAACCATAGAAGCCATCTGCTATTTCTCCTTATCCAGAAATGGCTTATTGTCCCTATTCTCTAGAAGAATGTAAAAGGTGTAAGCCAGTTGGACAATAAGAGGCAGAGACAAGGGAGCCAGATGGACTCTAAGAGAGACTCCACTGTCCCAAGAGCAGGCCAGGAAACATGGGGAACAATCTCTCAGATGCGTGGGAGAGAGGTTCTAAGGGGAAGCCTCTGGCAAGCACTGTGGAGTTAGGGGTGGAATCCTGATATGGCCACCAGTGTGCTGTTGACAGCATGGTAGGGAGTCGGGATGTCTTAACAGGAGGGTGTGTCCTTGACTTCGATAACCGGAGGGGTTGAACAACATCTGGATTTGCTTCTTACTGCAAAACGATCCGTTTTTCATGCTTGGCTGGAAAGTGACAACTTTTGGTTTTTTGTTTTCTTTTGTCACCTGTCTCAGAAGGGAGGTTCTTTACCTTAAGAGTAAGGACAAGTCATTGCTCTTTGTTATTTGGTGACACTCTCCTTCCTGCTGAGACCACAGGTCCCCTCTCCATACCTCAGCTCTGAATATAAATGTAGGTCTTCCCAGCTACTTCACAATTAACCACCATGTAAATTCTCCATACATATGTTATTAAATTTGGGTTTTCTCTCACTAATTATGCCTAATGCTCATTTGTTCATTCGTCCAGCCTGTGAATACCTCAGAGAATGAGGAAAGTTTCCTTTTGATGCCCACACTGCCTTGTAAATGCAACAGATAATAGTTTAAAAGAGGAGTAGTGACTTACAGTGACCCAACTGATTCAGTGCCTTATCAATATTTTAGAATTGAATTGATTAGACAGCCATTCCATCATTCATTCATTTATTCTATTGATAATTACTGAATGTCCAGAAGGTGCTTCAAACTGAATTACAGCATGAATAAGAAACTCACAGACTACTAGAATTAGACAAAATTACATTACGTGTAAATGGACATAACTCATCAGTTAAAGACAAATTTTCACGGATTAAAATATTAAATACAGATCTACGTATTTAAAAGTGACACGCTGAAACATAAGAATGCAAAAAATTTTAATGTAAAAGAATAGAAATGGGTATATTTGGAAAATACTAATCCAAAGAAAGCTGAATACCACTCTGTAAATCTCCTATAAAAGAGACCTGAAATCAGAAAAGAAGTGATGTCAGCAAGATTGATCCCCTCCATAGAAACACAGATTTAACAACATCCACAGACAAAAATACCTTCATGAGACATTCAGGGATTAAAGTGTACCAGTGGAAAAAGAAGCAAGACAAGATGTGTTGAAATGTCTAAGAGAACTGTTCACTTTACAGGAGTCACCCCTCCCACAAGGATCTGAGCCTGTCACTAAAAGAGATGACAGGACCTACAAGTTCCCCCTGGTGGAAAAGAGAGCAAAGTAAGCATTCCACTTCCCCAGCCTTTCAAGACAGCTCTGCCATGCTGCACAGAATGCTGAGGAAAACTGGAACAGACAGATACTCTAGGGTCTCAAAGAACAAAATAAAGGGCCAGGGACTCTCAACAACCATCACAGGGACCTCAATTTACAGCCTGTGGCCCACTTCTAGCAGACTCAACCATGACCCAAAGCGGCAAGTCGACCTGGCCCACAGATGGACTCCATCAACTGACCCACCCGAACTCTGGCCAGGTGAGTGATAGAGACTTTCTCCGTCAGAGATAGTTGGAAAAGACTAGAAAAGGTGACTACTTCAAATGCAGAGACATCAGTACAGGCTACAAGGATCATGAAAAATAAGGAACTATGATATCACCAAATGCATGGGGGGTGCAGGGGGGAAGCTCTAGTGACTATTCCTGAACAAATGAAGCTCTGAACTGCTTGACAAAAAATTTTTAATGATTCTCTTACAGAAGTTCATTGAAAATTAAGAAACACAACTAAATGAAATCAGCAAAATAACACATGCACAAAATGAGAAGTTCAACATAGAAAACAAAAAGAACCAGTCTGAGGAATATTGAGGTCTTCAGTGTCTGAACCTGTGCCTTGTTTCCTTTATGTCTAGTGATGTTTGAGTTTGTGTTTGGATATTTTGTTTGAAAACATGAGCAAAAGAAATAAGCTTAGGTCTAAGTTGATGCTAATTTCCTCCAAATATTGTTTTGTTTTTTTTTCTGTTTCATTCATGTAGTACTTGGAGTCACTAGAAATCTGAGATGCAGTTACTTAAAGTTTATTGCCTGAGCATTTTCAGCTATTTGATAACTCAAAATCAGGCTGTGTTAGGTGTTAAGTCTTGCTCTAACTCATGGTGCTCCTTTTCAGGTGACTGCTCACTATGAATCTGGTTTATTCATCGTAAACAAAACTCATTTCCCAAGACCCTTGCTTACAGGTGTTCATAAGGGGCAATTATCCAGGCTCATCTTAACAAGCTGCCATAGGATTGTCTCCCCAAGGGCTCTCCAAAACTGATAAGTAGGCCTGATGTTCCCACACTGGTCTCTTCCTTGATAAGTAGGGATCCAGGCATTAGTTCTAACATCCCCACCCTTTCTGGGTCATAAACAGCCCGATCATTCAGTCTCCTCTTCTCAGGGACTGACATCCAGGTCCTGATTCCACCTTGACCCAAAACATGCCATTAGGTCCTATTAAGAAAGCAATGTCTTAGGGTCCTTTCTAGCCCGTCTGAACTATCATCCTAGATAGGATGAAGATGGATTCAGCAGAACCAGGGACTGCCAGCAGGGAGCAGGGGGTAAGGTCTGGACATTGCTGGTCTCTGTCTCTCTGTCTCTGTCTCTGTCTGTCTGTCTGTCTCTCTCTTTCCCTCTTCTCTCTCTCTCTCTCTCTCTCTCTCTCTCTCTCTCTCTCTCTCTCTCTCTCTCACACACACACACACACACACACACACACTTAGAAAACTGTCATATATACTCTAACTCCTTTTACATATATAAATGTAATGCAACAACACTTCCAACTTTCTGCAATTCTATAGTGTTTAAAGTGACATCACACAGCTTGTTGCACATGATTCTCAAACCTGTAAGAAAGCTGAGGAGGCTCAGGGAGTTGCCGGACCTGCTCGAGGTCACACACCGAGGGAGCAACATGGGAGACACAGAAGGCCAGGTTTGGAACTCTCTTTCTGTCCCGCATCCTCTCCCCTCTCCACCCAGCCACACCACAGAGGATTTTATGTCCCTGAGGCCACCTGACTGCTCAGGTGTCAGAACTGGTGATTCTTCCAGACTCAGAGCTGTGCTGCCAGAGCTTGCTATCAGACTCACCTGGTGCTTGTGCAAACGACTGGGTTCTCAGAGAACAGCTATTTCAAGGAAGGGGCCAGAAGCTCTGCTTTTTGTTTCAATGCACCCCAGGTGATTCTGATGCACACTGAAGTGGGAAGATGCCTCTTGGAGGGCTAGAAGGCAGCACCTTCTCTGAGTGTCCTCTGGCTTCCCACAGCCCTGCTGCCTCCCTTTAGTCCCCTCCTGTCAGGAGGATGCACAGAGGGCCTGGGAGCCAGGCAGCAGGATGTGGAAGGAAGCAGTTTCTGATGAGGTCTAGGGGGTGGGTGAGCTGTGTCTGCAGCAGAAACAAAGGTGGTGGCTCAGTGCTCAGGGCTGGGGGTCACTTCAAGGAGTCCCCTTGTGCTTTTTTTCATCCTCAGGTCACTTTGGGGTCTTGGGGAGTGATTTCTGGGATGAGTTTATCAGTTCCCAATCTCACTGACATTCTTTACTTTTCTAAGAGAGAGGCAGCCTCCCTCTTGCTGGCTCCAAGTTTCTAGATTTTTTTCTCCTTCCAGTGCTAGCTAACACAAAGCCAACAACTCGTTTAGAAAGACAAGTCAAAACCTTTTGTCACTGAATCATTTGATGACTGTGGACAGATTTCTTCAGCTAAAACTCTTCCATAAGAGTAGGAGAAATAAATAAATGACTTCATTCATGGTATAGAACAATACGATTATTACATGGGATTTAGCAAACTGTATATACAAAAGTCTCTGGTACCTGTAATGAATTACTCCCATACTCAGTCAAATGGCAAAAGACCACCATGATTACTCTAAAACGTGGCATCTCAATGTTAAAAGAGAAACTGCCATCACCTACTTCCACTAGAAGCTTGAACCAGTTCCAAAGTGACTACTCAGCCAGATAGCATGCAGCTTATTCAAATGACTCCTGTAACAGGGAATTCATTTTCCCTGTGACAACCTCCTTTCCCACTGATTAATCCTGAGGTCTTTTTCAAAAATTACTTTACCAAATATATGTGGGATTTTTTCTGGACTCTAAATTCTATTCCTTTTATCTATATCCCCAACGTGTGTCAGTAAGACACTGTCTTCATTACTGTTGCTTTGCAGTAAGTTTTGAAATGAGTTCTCCAAATTTGTTCTTATTTTTCAAGATTTATTTTTACCACTTTGGGTCCTTTAAAATTCCATATGAATCAACTTGTATCAAGTTCCACAACAAAGTCAGCTGAGATTCTGATATGCATTTAATTGAAGCTGTAGATCTCTTTGGAACAATCTTAACCATAGGAAGTCTTTCAATTCATAAGCCTAAAATTTTCCCATTTATTCAGATCTTTAATTTCTTTCAGAATTCAAATTTTACATTTCTTTTCTTAAATTTATCCTTAAAATTATTTCTTTTTTATCCTGCTTATTACTTCCTTATGGATTAGCATTTTTTATTTATAAAATGTCCTTGTCGCTAGTAATAATTTTTAAAGTCTATTTTTAGTATCTAGTCACTCCATTTTTCTTTTGATTCCTATTTCATAATACCTTTCCAATCCTTTTACCTCCCTTATACTGATTTATCTTATCTTTGAATCTAAAGCTGTCTCCTAAAGACAGCATACAGTTGGCTCATGTTTTAATCCATTTTGACAATCTCTACCTTGTGATTAGACTGTTCTTGCCATTAACATTTAATTATTATTGCCACAGCTGGATTTATGCTTACTGTATTATATTTTATTCTCTACAGGTTTCATGTCTTTTTGTTCTAGTCTTTCTCATTGTCTGCTTTTTTTCCCATTAAGCAAATATCTTCTAATGAAGCATGTCTTCAGTGATTTGTAACTATATTTTTGAGATATTTTTAGTCACTACAACTGGAGTTTACCACATATATTTTACAAATCATAAGCAGCTTCAAACTTATACTAGCTAATTCCAATGATTTACAGAAACATAACTCCTTAAGAAATTTATTCCTTATTTACCCTTTTTGTACTATATTATAGATATAATAGGTATTGTTACAAAGCCAATAATACAGTGTTATAAGTTACTGCACTACATATCTGATCAGAGCACAAGCAGATTGGGGTTTACTCATCATGTGATTAGCCACTTAAACAAAACCACTTTTTTAATGACATTTCAGCTGATTGTCTTAAGTTTCCAAGATAAATCACTACATAAATAAATGACATTTTTTTCTTTCACCATCAAATATTTTTACATTTTCCACTTGGTCCAACTGTACAATATCCATTGCCTATAATGCATATAGCTGCTTTAAATATCTACATAATCTAACATACTAATCTTTAAGCATTTCATGAGCATTGTCAGATGATAGGATTTAAAATAAGATGTATACACTAGTCCTATAAAATTGAGTATGTCAGATTCTGAAATGATTAAATTACACAGATTTTCCATGTTTTATGTTTCTCTATTACTACATTGTTATTTGTGTTTCTAAAAGCTGTAAAATTTAGTCTGAAATATTTTAATGCAAGAAAATTATTGATTTGTTTATCTCAATATCCTTACTCACTTGAGTACACATGGATAAATGTTTGCTGGTGCTATCGTTGCAGACAGCTGGGGAAATGGATGGAGGCAACCAGAGTGAGGTGTCAGAGTTCCTGCTCCTGGGAATCTCTGAGAGTCCTGAAGAGCAGCAGGTCCTGTTCTGGATGTTCCTGTCCATGTACCTGGTCACAGTGGTGGGAAATGGACTCATCATCCTGGCCATCGGCTCTGACCCGCGCCTGCACACTCCCATGTACTTCTTCCTGACCAACCTCTCCTTCACTGACCTCTGCTTTGTCACCAACACCATCCCAAAGGCATTGGCAAACCTTCATTCCCAGAACAAAGCCATCTCCTATGCAGGGTGCATGACGCAGCTCTACTTCCTGGTCTCCTTGGTGACCCTGGACAACTTCATCCTGGCTGTGATGGCATATGACCGCTATGTGGCCATCTGCCGCCCTCTACACTACGTCACGGTCATGAGCCCTGGGCTCTGTAGATTGCTTCTCACCTTGTG
>RJWH01010676.1:0-15605 GCA_004363575.1 Solenodon paradoxus
GGGGCGCGGCGGGGCGGGCAGGGCCGGCGCCCCTGACTGGTTGCCCCGCAGTTCATCCACACGCTGGAGAGCCAGCGCGAGTTCTCGGCCCGCGCCAAGGTGTACTTCGCGTCACTGCTGACGGTGGCGCTGCACGGGAAGCTGGAGTACTACACAGACATCATGCGCACGCTCTTCCTGGAGCTCACCGATCAGTACGTGGGGGCCCGGAACCCCAAGCTGATGCTGCGCAGGTACATGGCGAGGCGGTGGGGCAGGGCCGGCCGGGCGGTGGGGCGGGGCCGGCGAGGCGGCGGGGCGGGGCCTGATGCGCGGCCACTGTAGAGGGCAACTGACCCGTGGACAGTCTGTCCCCTGGGTGGGATGCCTGGTCAGAGTGGATTGTGCTACTGGGGACTCAGGGCGTAGGTGGGAGGCGGGCCTGGGCACGGGGCTGGGGTGGCTGGTCCCTCGGTGCAAGGCTTTCTGCACCCCCAGGTCTGAGACGGTGGTGGAGAGGATGCTGTCCAACTGGATGTCCATCTGCCTCTACCAGTACCTCAAGGTGGGCTCCCCGCGGCCTGGCCGGGGGCTGGGAGGGGTGCTGTGGGGAGGTACCCCCACGTCCCCCTGCCTGGGCGGCCCCTCCGGGTGGGCGGCCCTCCATGGCAGGCTCAGTGCCTCTTCCCTCCCCAGGACAGTGCGGGCGAGCCCCTCTACAAGCTCTTCAAGGCCATCAAGCATCAGGTGGAGAAGGGGCCGGTGGACGCCGTGCAGAAGAAGGCCAAGTACACCCTCAACGACACGGGGCTGCTGGGGGACGACGTGGAGTATGCTCCCCTGGTGAGCTCCTGGCTGGTGGCAGGCATGTGGAGCCTGGCCCACTGGAGTGTGCCATGTTGTGTGGCTCCTTGACACCTGGGTGGTTTGGCTGCTGGAGGAGCAGACATGAGCTGTCCGTCAGCTGCCATCCACCCTGGGGAGCTGGGGACTCAGCCCAACCCTGCCCTCCACCGGAGGGTGCGAATGTGGGAGGGGCCCACAGGGCAGAGCACACAGGCTGCCTCCGTCCAGGGTGAGAGCAAGGCCCTCACCCATTGGCCCTTTACCCATGTCCCCCGCAGACTGTCAACGTGATCATCCAGGACGAGGGGGGTGAGGCCGTCCCAGTCAAGGTCCTCAACTGCGACACCATCTCCCAGGTCAAGGAGAAGATCATCGACCAGGCCTACCGCTCTCGGCCATGCTCCCGCTGGCCCAGGGCGGACAGCGTGGTCCTCGGTGTGTAACCCGTGGGGCTGTGCCCTGAAGGGAGACCCCGGTTGGGCCAGTGGGTGGGGCAGAGGGTGGGGCCTGGGCCAGGGGGTGTGGCGGGTGTCCAGGAGCTCTGTGTCCTCTGCAGAGTGGCGCCCGGGCTCCACAGCCCAGATCCTGTCTGACCTGGACCTGACATCTCAGCGGGAGGGCCGGTGGAAGCGCATCAACACCCTAATGCACTACAATGTGGGTGCGGTGGCCGGTGCGGGCGAGGGGGGTGGGGAGGGGCGCCTTTGGGGGGTCGCCACCCACTCATGACTGCCCCCAGGTCCGGGATGGAGCCACTCTCATCCTGTCCAAGGTCGGGGTCTCGCAACAGCCAGAGGACAGCCAGCAAGACCTTCCTGGGGAGCGTGAGTCCCTCCTGCCCATCTTCCGGCCTTGGGATAGCGCGACCAGGGTGCACCCCACGCGAGAGCCCGGACCCCGAGGTCCAGCCCCGCCCCGCCCCTCAACACCCCTCCCCGCAGGCCACGCGCTGCTGGAGGAGGAGAACCGCCTGTGGCACCTGGTGCGGCCGGCGGAGGAAGTGGACGAGGGCAAGTCCAAGCGCGGCAGCATGAAGGAGAAGGAGCGTACCAAGGCCATCACGGAGATCTACCTGACACGCCTGCTTTCCGTCAAGGTGGGCGGGGCGGGGGCGGGGCGGGGCGGGGCCTGCCGCCTCCTTCCTGCCGCTGGGCTGAGCCTCTCCGCCACCCGCAGGGAACGCTGCAGCAGTTCGTGGACAACTTTTTCCAGAGCGTGCTAGCGCCTGAGCACGCCGTGCCGCCGGCCGTCAAGTACTTCTTTGACTTCCTAGATGAGCAGGCTGAGAAGCACGACATCAGGGACGAGGACACTATCCACATCTGGAAAACCAACAGGTGGCTGCCACCCCACCACCCTGGCCCCCTCGCGTCCTGCACAGGCCCCGCCCGAGGGCCCTCACTCCTGTCCCTCTGTCTTCAGTTTGCCGCTCCGGTTCTGGGTGAACATCCTCAAGAACCCCCATTTCATCTTTGATGTGCACGTCCACGAGGTGGTGGACGCGTCCCTGTCGGTCATCGCGCAGACGTTCATGGACGCCTGCACACGCACAGAGCACAAGCTGAGCCGCGTGAGTGCGCCTGAGCCAGGGGCGGTCAGTTTGGGCACGCCCGGAAATTTGGGGGCTGGAGACCAGGCAGATCCAGGAGGAGCGGCTGCGGGAGCCCCACAGTGGGTGCCGCTGCAGATTACCAGACGGTGACACATCCTGCTGCCCTCCTGGTCTGTAGTTGGACAGAGTCGATGCCCACTGGATGCTGTCCACCCCACAGCATTCCTCTGCGCTGAGGGCATGAGGGCAGGGCCCCCGGGCACTGTCCTGGCCCTTATTCACTTCCCACCCCGTCCCCAGGACTCCCCCAGCAACAAGCTGCTCTACGCCAAGGAGATCTCCACCTACAAGAAGATGGTGGAGGAGTGAGTGCCCCCGTGTCACCAGGCCAGGGTCCACCCTTGACCCCTACCCCGTGGGACCCTTGGGGTGGGGTGCCAGATCGCCGGGGAGGAGGACCCTGGTGGGCAGCTTCAGGCCCCGGGGAGCCTCTGAGTCCCAGCCACCACCCCACACCTCCCTGGCTTGACCCTCGCTCACTCTAGCCATGTCCCCCAGTTACTACAAGGGCATCAGACAGATGGTGCAGGTCAGCGACCAGGACATGAACACACACTTGGCGGAGATTTCACGGGTAAGACCCCTGACCCGCCCCTCCCTCTCCCCATGCTGGCTGGGCAGGAGCCCACAGGACAGAAGCAGAGGGGGGTCTGTGTGGGGTGTCTCCCTGCTGTCCGTGTCCCATGCGTCTGGGGCAGAGTGTGGTGAGGATGTAAGCCCTCCTGTCACCCTGTGCCCCCGGCTCCACACGCACCCCACCGCCCCCTGGGACCAGCCTCCTGCCCACAGGCTCACCCTGCCCCCCAGGCACACACAGATTCCCTGAACACGCTCGTGGCCCTGCACCAGCTCTACCAGTACACGCAGAAGTACTACGACGAGGTAGGCGGGGCCCGTGCGGCGGTGGGGGCAGCAGGCAGGCACGCCCGTCCCTGCCTGGGTCTGACAGCAGCCACCCTCATGCAGATCATCAACACCCTGGAGGAGGACCCTGCTGCCCAGAAGATGCAGCTGGCCTTCCGCCTCCAGCAGATCGCCGCTGCACTTGAGAACAAGGTCACAGACCTCTGACCTGGAACACCGCTCTCGGGGTACAGGTGTGTGCCGCTGGGCGCTGGGCGCCGGCAGCCCCTGGGGAATGAGGCTGCGCTGCTGAGCTCAGCCCTTCTTTCTCACCAGCGGAGGAAAGCGCCCCGGGCATCCGAGTGCGGGTGCAGCAGGGGAGGCCCCCTCGGTTTCGGCAGCCTCGTAGCCTCTGTCCTGAGCAGTACTGCCTGGCAGCACCAGCTCCCGCCTGCAGAACCAGCGAACACATCGTCTCCTAAGTGATTCACTCGCATACGTGCCTTAGGCCCCCGGCATCATGCTGGGTCCCTGGGGGCGGTCGGGCCACAGCTCCCTCCCCCAGCACCAGCAGCCACCTCACATACCCAGGTTGGCTTCTCCCAGTGGGGTCAGAGTGCCTGTGGCCCCCAGGACCTGGTGCCCAGACTGACCCCCTGGGAACAGAGGAGAAAAGCGGTACAATGCCTTCCTGACCTCACCTTGCCTGCCCTGTGGGGCACCGGCACCCTGGGTGGACCCCAAACTGAGGGCCCCACCTCAGAGGTCAAGCTGGACGTCAGACGTCAAGGCCCCGGTGGCCAGAAGGGACCTGGCGGACTAGGGTCCTGGGCTCAACCTGTTTGACAGGGGATCCTTAGGCCCTGCCCAGGTCTGGGGGTGGCCAGGAGCAGCCCTTCCAGGACCCCCCGGCCCCTTTTGTAAATCGGAACTGTACAAATACAGCTGTCTTTTTCACTCTGCTGGTTGGCTGGGTTCCTCCTGGGGCCACCCCCTGCTGTCCGGCTCAGCCGCTCATTCCCAGCCTGTGAGCTCACAGCCTGCAGCCTGTCCAGCCCTGGAACCTTGCCTCAGGTGATCCACACGGCCTTCCTACCACATGGCTGCCTCCTTTGCAATGAGCCTGCAGCCACCCACCCCTCGCACCCATCTGCTGGGGTCCCGGGAAGTGATCACCCCAGGTGGGCAGGATGGTCAAGGGCTGAGAGGAGAGCCTGGAAAGGACCCTGGTATGCTGCTCCAGAAGGAACAAGGGGCAGCCCCCACCCCCTGTGGACTCAGCTGGCCAGGCATCACCTGCTGGCCCGGCCCTGGCATTGCAGCCTCCCTGTTAACCTTGGCACTTTGCGGGGAGGGGGGCCCAAGATGTGAGCCTGCTGTCTGAACCTGTTTATACTTTCTGAAGGTGGGGCACCTTGCTGGCATGGTGCTTGTAAGCCCTACCAGTGCCCACCTCTGGACCCGGGTGGCTCTAGGACAGCCTCACTGTGGGCCCCTGGTCCTGTGAACTGCCCAGCATGAACTGCGTGGCATGAGGAGGACCCCAGGTGTGCCTGCAAGCCGGTGGCATCACTGTATGTGCTAGAGGGAGGGCTGTCCAGGAATCTCACCGTGGGGAGAGGGTTGCTCCTGACCCGTGTCACAGGCGGGGATGTCACCTCATGGGCTCGTGTGATCTCCTGCGTACAGCCTCAGTGTCCTGGGTAGCAGGGACACAGGAGGGTGGTGGGGCACCAGGCTCTTGTGCTCCCAGAATACCCCAGGGAGAGAGCGGGTGAGCCTGAATCAGACAGGACTGGGTGTAGCTCTGGGGAGCCCCTGCTTGCTGGTGGCCAGCTGCCCCAGCCTGTCTCCACCGGGCATAGCACTACAGCCGGGGGGTCTCGAGCTAGGCTATCCCATGGGACAAGGGGGGCACCTCCCACAGCGAAGGCAGGTGGTGTGTCCAGAAATCTGGACAAGGTAGGTTCCCACTGAGCCTGAACTGGGGTTGAGGGGGCTGGAGCCTAGAAGCTACAGCCTGATCTCCAGAACCATGCAGGGTCCTCTGCCCACTCCCGCTCCCCACGGTGCAGTCGGGGGGACTGCAGGCCCCACAGATAGAGTTGTCCCTCTAGGACAGAAGCCTGAAGTCATCCAGAGGACTGGGCTGACTTCATGAGGCCGGTGAAGACAGAAACGGCATGGACACTGGGGTGCGGAGCGGGCAGGGTGACCCGCCCTTCCTGTTGCTCTCCACTTCCCATTCTCCCCAAGCAGGGGAGGGGTGGCCATGGGCAGCCGCAGTGACCTTTCCTTCCAGAGACTGGCCCAAAGCCAGATCCTGCGTGCTTGTTAAGAGCTTGACCCCACAACACCCCAAAGCCAGCTGGACCTTGGGCTGTAGGCAGGTTAGCATTCTAGGAAGTTCCTTCTGACCTCAGGAAGAAGTGCAGCCCAGTTGGGGCCTTGGATGAGGAGAGAAGGCGGGGAGACAGCAGTGGGGAGGGGTGGAGGTGGGGTAAAGAGACAGGCAGCCTGGGTAAGAGGCTCTTTTGTGAGCCCCTATTCCTACAGCTGTGGGGCCTGCACCCCTGGCCCAAGTGGAAGTGTCCACTGTCCACAGTAGCTCTTTCATCCAGCAGACAACAGGACCCTGCAGTGGACACTTCCAGTAGAGCGCCCCAAGCTCCGGCAGAAATCTGAAATCCACACCAGCGGCCAGCCCCGCCCTCCTTCCCATTCAGTCCGACTCAGTCCTGAGACACCGGCTCCAAGGGCCCCTCTGCGCCCCCAAACCCCGCAGCCCCACGTCCCAGGAGGCCACGTGGCTGGCACCTGTCTGGGGCGGGCGGGTGCATCGGATGCCGGTCCCCAGGCTCGCGGGATGATGGCGGGGGACTCCACTCTGCACTACAGAGTCGGCCGGGAGGTCCCTCAGCCTGGCCAGCTGCCGCCACTCAGCGCTCCAGGCGGGGCGCGCGGCCCAGTCCCCGCGCAGGGGCGGGGCCGTCGTCCTGGGAATCCGCTGCGGCCCCGCCCGCGGCGGCGCAGACAAAGGCCGCGGCGCGGTCGCGCGGTTCCCACAGCCCCGGCTGCGCTCCCGCCGCCGCCTTTAGCAGAAGCTCAATTAACTCCGCACAAAACCTCCGCCAGCCAAGACGGGAACCCGAGCGGTGCCCTGGAGTAGGCTGGGGGTGTGGTCAACACGTCCTCAGGCCGCCACCGGCCCTCAGAGCGGAAACTAAGGCCGGTGAGGGTTTCCCAAGGTCCTGTGCAGCTGGGGCTCGACCCTCGCGCCCTACCTCCCTTCTGGATCCACCGGCAGATGTTTGTACAGTACAGCATTGGCCTGATTTATTTCGTCACTGTTTAAAAGTAGGGAGATTTCACATTACAATGCCAGATTTTAGTTTGTGTTGAAAAAGTAAGTGGAACAATTCAACCTGGCTTCCCACTTTTCTGGGCTGGGGGTCACACTACCCTCTGCTCCCCCAGGACACAGGGTCGGGAGGCTTTAGCTGCAGAGACAATGCTCTGCCAGCCCTTGTCACTCTAAAGTGGAAAATAAAAGCAGACGTGTGGGCAGAGGGCCAGCATACCGGCCAGGTCCCCATCTGAAATGAGCTCCCTTCCTTTAAAGCTGGGTGGGTAGGGGCGCAGCCCCTGGGAATTGCAACTGCCCCCACGCCGCAGTCCCTGGGAGAGGGGTGCGCCTCCGGGGAGAGGTGGTGGCCAAGGAGTTGCTTCCGGAGGAGGAGAGACACCGGTACCACGCGGCCCTGAGGGGGAAGCTTATGGGCGCACACCCACAGCCCACGCTGCCGCTGTCCCTGGTCCTGACAGCTGCCCAACCTGCCCCGCGGTCAGCAGCGAGGCCGCTGCGCAGCAGGCCGCCACCAGCCTGTGGAAGGGCTAGCGGGAGTCGAACCACGTCCGTCACCGGGGAGGGAAACCAGGCGCCCACATCCTCGGAGCCATCTGCCCTCGCCGGAAGGGTCGTCCGAACGCTTCGATCGCCCAGTTTGTGTTAGAGCTGTCTTTTTTCTTGGTGACAAACAAACCCCGAGGCTCGAAGTCTCTACCTCGGACTTGAAGGGGCCTTCCTCTTTTCAGAGCGGCGGGAGGGCAGGCGAGGCCCCGGCGGGCGGCGGCGGCCTGGGTCCCGCGAGCGCACAGCGCGGCCCACGGGGCAGCGCCCGGACCGCGGGGGTGGTGAGTGGGACCGTGCCGCCTCCCCGCAGCCGCCGCCGAGCGGAGAGGAGACTGGTTTCCGCTCTGCCGCGCCTCGGAGGGGCAGGAAGCCGCGCGCTCCTCCCCGGGAACCCCTCCTCCGGCCGCCCAGCCGGGAAATCCGCCCCGCCCGCCGCCCTGCCCCGCCCCGCCGGGCTCGGGCTCCGGGGCGGGGGGCGCGGGCCGGCCCGGGCCTAGCGGCGGCCGCTCCCGACATGTCGGGCCCCCGCGCCGGCTTCTACCGGCAGGAGCTGAACAAGACGGTGTGGGAGGTGCCGCAGCGTCTGCAGGGCCTGCGCCCGGTGGGCTCCGGCGCCTACGGCTCCGTCTGGTAGGGGCGGGCGGGGCGGCGGCCGCGGAGGGGGCTGCGGGCCGGACTGCGCGCGCCCCCTCCCCGCGCGGCGCGGGGCCCCCGGCGTGGGGAGGGGCCTCGTCTTGCCTCCGCCCCCGGAGGAACGAATGGGTGGGGGGACGCGAAGGAACTTTCCTAGCAGGCACCGCCCGGGTGGGAGCGTCTCCCACCGGCTCCCGAATCCTGCGGCGTCACAGTTCGCGAAAGGGCGGGACTCCCGGGCCTCTAAGAGTTCGAGCGAGCTTGGGGAGCCCGGGTTAACCCCGGATCTGGCATTTGCCTCTTCCTGAGGGTGGGTATTTTATATGAAAAAGAGGCTGCTGCGGGGAGGTCCAGACCCCTGGCCTTAGGGTGGCCTCAGGCTCCCCCGCTCCCGCTTTTCACGGGGGTCTCAGGTCCCGATCGGGCTTAGGCCTGAGCAGGAACCTTACCGTTTCCTCTAGAGACCTAGGCTGGAGGTCTGCACCCCGCCCCACCATTGCTCCTAGACCAAGAGACCTCAGAACATGGTTGGCAGCTAGGCCCTGGGACCCAGGCAGTCTGGAGCCGGTAGGACAGGGATTGGTTCCCTGGCAGACTGAGGGTGGGGTGAGCTGAAGGGGCTTAGGTGAGGGTCACAGCGGTCTGGGTTGCAATTGCAATGTTGGCTGTGAGACCCTCATCTTAGCTGTAGATGCTGGGAGGTGCCCTCTCCCCCAGCACCAAGTGGGGTCCTCACCCAGGCTGTGCCAGGTGACTGCTGCCCACTGTGGGGGCACAGGAGTGGCGTGGCCCTGAGGACAGGCATGGCTCCATGGTCTGGGAGAAGATTGGAAGTGAGACTTTCCGGGTCCCCTCCAGGGACATGCGCTGGGGCCGGAGAAGGCCCAGGCCCCCTGTGTCACGCTGTCACTGGCAGCCATCAGGCAGGACTTTCCACCAGGACGAGCCACTGGCCTCTGTCTTCATCTCCAAGACCTCACAGGCAGGAAGAGGGTCAGGGACAAGGGGTGATTGGCCCCAGGATCCAGGCAGAGCACCAGTTGGGATCTCCTTCTGGAAGTTTCTAGAGTGTGCCCAACTCCCGGGAGGGGCTTGAGTGGCCCACTGCACCAGCTCATCAGGGCCCTCTCCTGGCCCCTGCCTTCCTGTGATGAGATTGGTGACGGTGCCAATCCTTGTCACTACACTCTGCTGTGCAGGCAGGCAGAATCCTCTGCTGCTCCACTTGAGGGGCCACTCCCTTATGTCCCACCCCGGGAGGGACTAAGACCTTCTCCAGTAGGGACAGGAATGGGGGAACACCCCAGGGATTTAGCTGGCTTTCTTCCACCACCATGGGCCTCCCAGCACCCCAGGTTCTGCAGAAGCTGCTTCTGGGGCTGAGCGGGCGTGGGATTCTTAGGAGGCTGACCTCTTGGGGGAGGCAGACCGCAGAGGTAGAAGTGGGGGGAAGGGAAGAGGTGGGGGGAGGGCAGCTGGCCCCTCAGCCACACCACAGAGGTGGGGCTCAGTCCCTCTGCAGGGGAACTGTGGGAAGAGGGGCTGACTGGGTTAGCATTTGAGAGAGAGGCTGTGGCTGGTGGCCGTGTCTCTTTCAGGAGGAGATGGAGGTGGACGGTCAGACCTCTGAGGAGCGGGGTGGACCAGAGACTGTGCTGCGGGTCCAGACGCCACCCTCTGTCACGAAGCCTACAGTTCAGATTCTCATTGTTAAAAATAACGATGCAGTAACCGTCTCTGGCCATTTTCCTCCATATTTTGAATACCCAGAGGCATTGTACACAGCTCTGGCACCCCGGGGAGTGTGCGGTTGGGGGCTGGGCCAGGTGTAATTTCTGCCCAGCTGGGGAGCCTCACCCCGCCTCTCCCTGAGTGGGGGGTAGTCACTGGGGACATGACAGGAGAGACCAGGTCCTGCTCTAGGCTCTCAGGAGGGGCGGACCGATCCTGCCAGCTGGGACTTGGGAGCAGGACCAAGTAGGTGCGGAGAAGAACGTCTGGGGATCCGCGTGCCTGGTGGGCAGAGCGCCGCCCACCTGCGGTCGGTTCTGGCCCTGGGACCCTGGGACCGGCGGCGAACAGGCGCGCACAGGCGGCGCCCTGCGCAGCCGCCTCACTCGCCCGCCTTCCAGCTCAGCCTACGACGCGCGGCTGCGCCAGAAAGTGGCGGTGAAAAAGCTGTCGCGACCCTTCCAGTCGCTGATCCACGCTCGGAGGACGTACCGCGAGCTGCGGCTGCTCAAGCACCTCAAGCACGAGAACGTGAGTTTGGGACCCCGGCGGGCAGGGGCGGGGCCCGGGCATCACGGGGCGTCACGGGGCGTCACGGGGCGTGGCCAGACAGGCTGGGCCCGCAGGAGCTTGGGGTCTGGGCCCAAAGGGTGTTGGCCAAAGCCCAACGTCCGCGCGCTTACCGCCCTGCCTGCCCAGGTCATCGGGCTGCTGGACGTCTTCACGCCGGCCGCCTCCATCGAGGACTTCGGCGAAGTGTGAGCGGCGGGGCTGCCCGGAGCGGACGGGGCGGGCCGGCGAGGCTCCTGACGCCTAACCCCTCCCAGGTACCTGGTGACCACCCTGATGGGCGCCGACCTCAATAACATCGTCAAGTGCCAAGCGCTGAGCGACGAGCACGTCCAGTTCCTGGTGTATCAGCTGTTGCGCGGGCTGAAGGTGGGGACGGGTGCCGGGAGTGCGGGTCCCTGCGCACGGGTGCTGGGGGCGCAGGGGTCATGGGCCTGATGCCCCTGCCTTCTGCCCCTCGCAGTATATCCACTCGGCTGGGATCATCCACAGGGTAGGTGCGGCCGTGGGGGTGCGGGCCGGTGCCCGTGCTCCTGCCTCACGCCCTCGGCTCGTGCAGGACCTGAAGCCCAGTAACGTGGCGGTGAATGAGGACTGTGAGCTTAGGGTGAGCTGCTGTGGGGGTGCGGGCACAGGTGGGTTAGGGGGCTGGAGAGAGGCAATGACCCCGACTGCTCCTGGTTCCAGATCTTGGACTTCGGCCTAGCTCGCCAAGCTGACGAGGAGATGACCGGCTACGTGGCCACCCGCTGGTACCGGGCCCCTGAAATCATGCTCAACTGGATGCACTATAACCAGACAGGTGGTGTCTGCCTTCGCGGGGGTGGCTGTGTCTCTCCAGGGTGGGCCTGGAGACAGCAGGTGTGGGTGAGGCCAGGGGCCTTGGCGGGCTGCCCAGTCTTGGGGGACGGGCGAGGCCTGGGGCCAGCATTCAAAAACAGACCTTCAGCGGGGGACCGTGGGTGGTCTTGGGTGTCCTCTGGCCCCTGGGACCTGAGCTAACTCCCCTTGTGCCTGCCTGCTGGCCTTTGAGCCTGGGTGTGACTAGGGCTGCTGCAGTGGGGCAGCCATCTAGATCCCCTGGGAGCCTGGGGTGGGCAGGCTGATGGAGACCCCCCCGCCTCCGCCCCTCACAGTGGACATCTGGTCTGTGGGCTGCATCATGGCCGAACTGCTCCAGGGAAAAGCCCTCTTCCCTGGAAATGACTGTATCCTTGGGCAGGAGGACAAGAGGGTTGAGCCAGAGCCTCTCCCCACGTGGGTGAGGTTGGGGGAGGCAGGCTCTGGCTCCTTCTGGCTGGTCTTGCCACCTCGGGTTCCCCATTCCCAGCTGTCAGAAAGCAAGCTGTGGGCAGGGCCCCACGCTGAGGGGGCCTGGGAAGGTCAGTGCCTCGCTGGTGGGCGTTTCCTGAGCCTCATAGACATTGACCAGTTGAAGCGGATCATGGAGGTGGTGGGCACCCCCAGCCCGGAGGTGCTGGCAAAGATTTCCTCGGAACACGTGAGTGCCGGCTCCCAGCTCCCTCACTGACAAGCCCTGCAGGCACTCTGGAGGAGGGAGCCTTGTGGGGTGGGACAGAGCAGTCACCCTGTGGGAGCAGGGGCGTTGGGGGTAGAGCCCAGGGCGAGCTGACCCTTCACGGACAGATATTCCTGGTCCAAGTGAAAGTGAAGGCTAAATCAGCTCAAACAGCAGTGCCCTGGCCATAGCCAGTGAGCGGCACCAGACCCAGGCACCCAGGCACCCAGGCCCAGGTGCTGCAGTGTCAGATCCCAAGGGAGGTGGTCTGGTCTGCACGTTCCTGTCGTCCGAGCGGGAGCTTCTCAGCGAGCCCCTGCCTGGCTCGGGGCAGCCCCTCAGGTCCTTCCCGTGTGTCCCCAGGCCCGGACCTACATCCAGTCCCTGCCTCCCATGCCACAGAAGGACCTCAGGAGCCTCTTCCATGGAGCCAACCCCTTGGGTGAGGATGGACCCTGGGTCTGGACCAGGCTCCAGTTTGGCCTGGGTGCAGAGCTGACTCCCCTCAACGCTGTCCGCTCTGCAGCCGTGGACCTGCTGGGCAGGATGCTGGTGCTGGACAGTGACCAGAGGGTCAGCGCGGCCGAGGCCCTAGCCCACGCCTACTTCAGTCAGTACCACGACCCAGACGACGAGCCTGAGGCCGAGCCCTACGACGAAAGCGTGGAGGCCAAGGAGCGCACAGTGGAGGAGTGGAAGGGTGGGTGCGGATGCGGCCTGGCGGCACTGGCTTCCTTCTCTCCCCAGAATGTCTAGGAGGGGCTCACATCCCCTCCAGGGTGGGGCAGATGGGTTGGGTGCGTCCAGCGAAGCCCTGCAGGCAGCACAGAGCAGGCTGTGGACGGGGGCCAGCGGCTACGGCTGCCCCCAGAGGGTGTGGCCTAGGGCGCTGGCTGCTGCAGCCTGAACTCACCTTTTCCCCTCTCCCTCCAGAGCTCACCTACCAGGAGGTCCTCAGCTTCAAGCCCCCAGATCCCCTGCAGCCACCTGTCAGCCTGGAGGCTAAGCAGTGAGGCACTGCCCTCCAGCCACATTCCACTTCCCAGGGGCCTGAGCCTGCACCCTCCCTCAGCCTGCTGGACCCTTGGCTTGGGGCCCTCATCTGCACCCTGCTCCTGGTGAGGAGCTGGCACACGCGTGCAAATGCATGAGTGTGTGCAGGCATGCGGCCACGGGGCCAGGGATCTGGGCGGAGCACCAGACTTCCTCAGCCACCGGTATACCTGCTCCCAGCAAGCTGGGGCTGCACCACGGGGCCTGGGTGCCAGAGGAGCTCCCTGGCGCTCTCTCAGGGTCCCCGGGGTCACAGAGTGTCTCCAGGTCTGCTCAGTGAGTTCCACAGGGTTGTCTGGGGGTGCTCTGGGGCCCCTTGGAAAATCACAGGAGAGGGCTCATTGGTCAAAGCTGCTCAGCCTGGAAGTGGGGAGCTGTGTCTGGACATGCTGAGACCTCCGGGCTGGGCAGGGTCTTCCTTGCAGGGTGGGGGTGGGGACAGCCCCGTCTCAAGTCTTCCAAAGCCCGCCTGGAGCCGAGTGTTCGCCTCAGCTGGCTTGCACAGCCCTGGAGCTGGTATTCACTAGTCCGCATGAGTGGACGCCAAGAGCCATGGCAGTTTGAGGTCCGAGCTGGGGTGGCTACTTTCCACCAGCTTCCTGAGGCTGGGGTGCCGAGGGCCTCGAACAGAGCAGGCTGGTCAGGCGGCAGGCACAGTGCTCGCTGGGAGCTGGCAGGCTCAGGACTCCAGCCTCGAGGCCACTGAGGCAGATGGCACAGATGGACGCGGACGGGGATGCACACGCTCCTGCCCTGGACCTTGGCCAACTCTGCCTGCCCTCTGGGCCTGCGGCCAGAGCTGCGGTGCTCTGGTGCGTGGGTCGGCCCTTCTGCCTCTGCCTACAACGGAGCTGCAGTAGCCCTGCGACAGAACTGTTGGGAGGGTTCTCCCTCAAGGGGCTTGCTGTTCGGTGGTGGTGTCGGGGTGTCAAACTGTGCCCACTTCACAGAACCAGGGAGGTCTGATGTCAAGTGCCTGTGAGGTTTTGTAATAAAGGGACTCACTCTTGCTTGGCTTATATCCCCACCATCCCTGCTGCCTGGGGAAGAAAGGACCCATCTCCGTACACCGCACCCCCAGGCCCCTGCACAGCAGATCCCAGAGCCCGAGAGACCAGCAGCCTTCTTCAGCACCATACTCCCTGGGAGCCCAGGATGGAGGGGGCTCTACCCTCCCAATGGGTTCTGAGGGGACAGGAACAATGGCCACCCACAACTGAACCTCTGCGGGGAGTCATTGGACAGGCTCCAGCTCCAGAGCTGTCCCTTGGCTCTGCTCAGGGAAGCTACTAAGTGGCACTCGGGTCTCTGGGCTCTCCCCTGGGGCCAGGCTGGGTGGGACGAATGTCTTTCCTTCCTGGCTAAGGAAGGGGCTGCTCATGTTGGAAAGGCAGGTCCTGTTGGGAACAGGATGTCCTCAGGACAAGGGCAGGCCGTGCCCTTGCCCTGGGCCTTGGAGGTGCAGACCACCTGAGAGCTGGACCCTCAGTGTGGCTGCTGGTCCTCGGGTTCTGGGGAACCCCTAGAGACCAGCTGAGTTAAGTGCTGGGGTGGGGGGCGTAGCTGGAAGTGCATCAGCTGGGTGTCTGGCCTGATGGGGACCCTGTTGGGGCCCCCCACCCCTGAGAGTAGGGGCCAGCTGGTGGTGGCCTTGGAGGAGGTAGGTGGAGTGCCAGGGCAGTCCAGGGCTTGAAGGGCACCAGGGACAGGTGCTGATGGCCGCAGTGACCCCAGGCTGCCCTCCTGACTGGTGCCCGGCTGAGCTGGGGTCATGTGGAGGCCCAGGCTAAAGTTGCTGCTGCTGTTTGGAGCTGCTGATTCACTGTCGGCAGAGGAGGGGCTGGGGATCCTGTTACCCCACTCTTTCCTCAGACCTGGGTCTTTGGGCTGGGGAGGCTGTGGGAAGGGCCCCAAGGGGTGAGGGGGGTGCTGAGAGCCCGCAGGGCCCCTCAGGCTCCCCTGCCTGGGGTCAGTGGCTGCAAGGAGGAGTGCTGAGATGTGACCCAAGCCGGGCAGACCGAGCTAGGCCCCCACCTGAAAAGGTGAGCAGGGAGACAGGAGCTGGGGAGCCCCACACTGGAGGGCCAGTCCCAGGTCGGCGCTGGGAGGGAAGTTGACGTCGGGGACACAGCGCCAGCTCAGGGGCCCGGTGGGGTGGGGCTGTAGGTCGGATGGGCGCAGACTGCCGGACGCCAGCACCCTCCGGCGCGCTCAGGAAAGAGGGGACCGGTCGCCGAGGTCAGGTCTGGCGCGGACGCGGGCCGGGGTCCGCGCGCCGCGGGCGATCCAGACGGGGCTGAGCTGCGGGTGGCGCTCCCTGCCCCTCCGCGTCCTCCGGGCCGCCGCCTCGGGTTTCCGGAGGGGCCGGGCGGGCGGGGGCGTCACGTGCGCGCCGCCCGGGGGCCGGTTGGTCCTCAGGCGGAGGAGGGGCCGCGCGCCGCCGGGAGGGCGGTGACCCGAGGCCGGAGCCCCCGGCGGGAGTGGCCCGCGGCGGGCGGGGCGCGGGGTCTGCGGCGGGAGCGGCGCCCGGCCCGCCATGAGCTCGCCGCCGCCCGCGCGCCGGGGCTTTTACCGCCAGGAGGTGACCAAGACGGCCTGGGAGGTCCGCACCGTGTACCAGGACCTGCAGCCCGTGGGCTCGGGCGCCTACGGGGCCGTCTGGTGAGCGCGGGCCGGGCCGGGCTGGCGGCCGGCGGGCGGCGGGCGGCCCGGGATGCCGGCTAAGAGGTGCGTCCCGCAGCTCGGCCGTGGACAGCCGCTCCGGCCTCAAGGTGGCCATCAAGAAGCTGTACCGCCCCTTCCAGTCGGAACTGTACGCCAAGCGCGCCTACCGAGAGCTGCGGCTGCTCAAGCACATGCGGCACGAGAACGTGAGTGCGCCGCCGCCCGCCGCCCCGCACACCCGC
>RJWH01010677.1:0-15624 GCA_004363575.1 Solenodon paradoxus
ACGGGAAAGCTTGGGCGTTAACTGTGGTTTCAACGTACAGCACAGTGGCCTTCGGTATCTTCCCAGGGTCGTGCGTCCCTCACCGCCCACTGTCTCTAGGCCTTCGTCATCTTCCCAGCAGGAGACTGTCCCCGGGGACACTGCCTCCCCCTGACAGCCCCTGCACCCACACCCCTTTCTGTCTCCGTGGTGTTGCTCCTGGGCCCTCAGATGAGTGGCGTCGGACACTGTTGGTCCTTTTGTGTCTGGCTTACTTCACTGCGCGTAGCGTTCCCACATTCACCACGTGATAGCACATCGGTGCGGGTCCTTTTCGTGGCTGAATACTATTCCACGGACAGGTTTCCAGCTCTTGGCAGAGTTGCTCAACCAGAATTTGCTGACCCACCCCTCAGACACCTGGGGGCAGCCTGTCATCCCTCTGATGAAGGGGACCAGGGGGACATTATACCAAAGGCTTCTGAAATGATTTCTGTATGTACACTATCAAAGCAGGTCAGGTGTGCCCCGGTGGAGTAGTGGCTTGGTTTGCCACCTCTGGCTGGCTGAGTCCACGTACATCCCAAGGATCTGAGTTCAGATCTGGGGGCTGGGACAACAGCCAAGATGAACAACTAGATAAAAAATAAAGAGAGTGGTGCGTCCTGGTGGAGCAGCGGTTAGGTCGATCGTCTCTGAAGGAGCACAGGCCACACACCCGAGTTTGAGTCCCAGGTCTTGGGGAGAAGCAGCCAATGTGAACAACTAACTAAACATAAAATAAAGACGCTTCCTCCTCCTCTCTCTGCCTGCCTGCCTGCCTGCCTGCTCGCCTTCATTCCTGCTGCTCCTTTCCTTTGGTAAAAAAAACAGGCCGAGACTCAGCCAACAAGGACTCAAGCTTGAATAGACATTTGAGCAGCAAAGCTCACAGTGGTAGCATCCACCACAGCCAGAAGGCAGAGCCAACCCAAATGTCCACGAGGAAAAGAGCAGACCCAATGCGGATGAAGTTGTGATGTTGAGAGAGAGGCCAGACATAAAAGATTCCTCTTCCATGGCATCTGCAGAAGAAGCAAATCCTTAGAGATAGAAAGTGCGTTTGTTGCCCAGGGCTGGGGTGGGGTGGGGGGCTGAGGAGTGTCTGCAGATGGGCAGGGGCTGCTTTGGGGCTGGTGGACCATCCTGAAGAAGACAGGGGTGTGGTTCCACAGCCTTGTGAATGGACCGAAGTCCACAGACTTGCCTGCTTTCAAGGGGTGGTTTACGGTAGGAGAATCCGAAAGAGCAGGGGAGGGGAGAGGGTTGCCTCCTGCATGTCCTGAGGTCTCTGGCTTGAAGTGGGTGTGGGGAGTGACCAGGAAGGCTCCTGAGCCGTGTGCCTGGGAGGGAGCACTGGCAGAAACAGCGAGGGCCGGAGTCCTGCCTGCAGGCTCTCGGCTGGCAGGCCTGCTGGTTCGGCCTGCATTTCTTCCACACTGGCAGGGGCAGGCCTGGCTAGAATGTGCCTGAGGAAGAGCAGGAAGGAAGGGGGAGGGAGCAGCTGTCAAGTGATTAGCAGAAATAGCTTTTCTGTACTTTATTGAATCTCATTCTTCTTAAAAATGTAAATTCATGTAACAAATGCTTCTGTAGGACGAACTCTGTGCCAGGCACTGTTCCATCAAGTACTTTACAAAAATCAGACTCTTTATTCCCCCGAGAGCTCAGCAAGGTAGCTACTTTTCTTATTCTCCTTTGCACAAATGAAGGAAGGCTGCAGATTGCCACCCAGTCCCAAGTCCCCGCTGCTGGGGCTGTCTGTGCCGTCATTCACTCCTTCCCCAGGGCAGTGTCAGTGAGTGGCGGCGGTGGGCGAGGCATTTCGAAAAACACAGGGGACCCGGGGCTGAAGAAACCCGAGCCAGGGTGCAGATGACATCCTTTACCTGCCGTGATGGATGACGGCTGGAAAGAGGCACCACTGAACGTTCGTTGGGTGACGGGGGCGTATTTTTAAAGGAGGGGTGCAGCAGGAATACAGGTGAGCAGGTGGGCAGCAGAGAGAGGAGGAAGAAGCAGCATTTATGTATTTTATTTAGTTGTTCATCTTGGTTGTTTCTGCTCTGGCTCCCGGTGAACCCGAGACCTGGGGTGGCATGTGCACTGCACAGAACCCTACTCCACCAGGGCGTGTCTCCATGGGGGTTCTGTCACAACCCCGCTTTCCAGATGAGACTCGGGGAGACAGGGAAGTGCCACGCAGGGCGACCAGCCAAGAACGGTGGGGCCGGTCTGGCAGGGAAGTCAGGGCCATGCGTCCCAGCCCCCGTCACCACATGCTCAGTGTCTGCGGATTATTAGGTTTTTTTCTAAAGGAAACGTGCAGGTAGGGATGAAGGTGAGTAGGAAGGCAGATAGGCGGGAGAAAGAGAGGAGAAAGAAGCATTTTAATTTTATCTCCATTTTTTTAAGTTGTTCACACTGCTTGTTTCTCCCCGAGCCCAGGACTCGAACCCAGGGTTATGAGGCCTGTGTCCTTGGACCTACTTAAGGCGCGCCAGTTTTCTTCAGTTGTTTCCGTTGGTTGTTCTCCCTGAACCTGGGACACGAACCCAGGTCCTTGGGATGTACGTGGGCTGCCCAGCTGCAGGCGGCAGACCCAACCGCAACTCTGCCAGGGTGCCCCTCAGTGTGCACTTCTGCAGGGTGGGGGCCCTTTGGAGGCAGTCAGTGAAGTGTCCCTGGGTCTCGGGCTGCTCCAGCCTCGGCCCTGCACGGGCGGGTTCTGGGCCGCGGACCAGTTCCTTTTCTGAGTGGACGGGCTTGAGTGTCCTTCCCAGCCCCTGGCAGAAGGGCTGTAACCGAATCCCGGTCTCTTGTGTCCCCGAGGGGATGAGCATGTGTTTGTTTAGCAGGGAGATGCTCAGTTCTGATTTGTGTGGGGACAGGACTGGCAACTGAGGCTCTCAGGCTAGGACAGAGCTACCCGTGAGCTGGTCAGCATGGGACCCCATGAGCTCTTAGGCCCTGTAACGCGCTGCCATGTGCGGACGGCAAAGGCGCCCCGACCCCTGGGTTTCTGGCCAGCGGGACTCAGCATTTCCAAACCACCACACCTAGGACACTGCCCACGTCCCAAGAGGCAGGACAGGGTGGTTCGGGGCAGGGTCCAGCCCAGAATGACTGGCCCTCTGACTTGCCTTCCAAGCTTCAGTGCGTCCATCTGTCAAGTGGGGGAGCCAGGCCACTGGGAGGACAAACTGAGATGTTAGTACAAACGACAGTGTCCAGCACTGGACCTCACCACCCCAGGGAAACTGGTTGACAATCCCGGGACGCTGCAATGGACTCATGATTTGGGGGGACCCTGCCATCCAGAGGGCGCTTGAGCTCCAGGGTCTCCAGTGCCTGAGGTGACACCCCTGGTGGTGCAGCCACTTCTTTCTCAAAGAAGCGAACACCTTCCCTTTGTGGGCGCCACCGCTGGCTGCTGGCCACGCCCACCTGCTTGCTCCCTCACCCGTGGGCTCCAGACAGGGCTCTTCCAGCAGGTTTGCTGGGATAGGAAGTCTGCCAGGTGACGCTCAGTACCTCTCTTGGTTGTGTGTTGAGTCCTCAGTCTGTCACTTCCACCCAGACACCTTCCTTGGAGCCATTTCTATCATTTCTGTCTTTGCTTATGTCTCCATTTGCCCCTAGAACTGAGGTGAGTGCTGCTGAGAAGAATGCACTTGTTTCTTGAAGCCCAGGAAAGGACAGAGAAGGGGGACACAGCTCTGCAGCAGAGAAGGTGGGGGAGGAGGCCCAGGAAGAGGGGCCAGCACTGCACTCCTTCTCTCCCAGGTCTCGACTCCACTGGGCAGCCCGAGTCAGACCTTCACTGCAAAACGAACTAATTTGTGTTCTGAACTGTGGCAAGTGCAAAGGCCCTGTGGTAGGGACAGACTTGGCGGATGTATTAGTAACAAAATATCACAATCTGGAGGCCTTAAACAGCAGGTGTTTTTGTCACCCAGCTCTGAAGGCTGGAAATCTGCCAAAGTGTGGGAAGAGTTACTTCCTTTTTTTCTTTTTTTTTTTTTTTAAGGAAAAGTGCAGGCAGGAATGAAGGCAAGTAGGCAGGCAGGAAGAGAGAATAGGAAGACACATTTCATCTTATTTAGTTGTTCAGCTTGTTTGTCCCCCTGGCTCCTGGACGCAAACCCAGGTCGGGTTACATGGACCGCACTCTCCGCCGGAAGCAGCAGACCAAACTGCTGCCCTGCCAGGTACACCTGGAGTTGCTTTCTTGTGAGGACTGTGAGGGAGGGTCATCCCACAACCCTCTCTTGGCTTCTGGTGTTGCCGGTGATCCTAGGCCTTCCCGGCTTGTAGAGGACTCACTCCCATCTCTGCCTTAGTCTTCACATGGCTTTCTCCCTATGTGCACATCTGTGTCCAAATGTACCCTTTTTATGAGGTCCTCAGTGCTACAGGATTTGTGCCGCTTCCCTGGCTCTGACCGGTATCATTTGCCACAATCTATTTCCAAACATGCTTCTAACCCTGGGGGTTAGGACTTCAACCTGTGAATTGTACGATTCAGCCCCTCTGGTATGTTCTAGAAACAGCAGGGCTGGCATGCAGGAGCGAGAGTGAGGGGCTGGTGGGAGGTAACTGGCGGGCCACAGAGGAGCATGGGCACCCAGGCCCGTGGGGGCAGGCCCGCTCTGGGCGCAGGGTTGAGGGAAGTGAGGACAGTCCTGTGCGGCCATGTCAGGCAGGAGCTGAAGCACTGAGGTGGAGAAAAGAGCAATTGTTAGCCCACAGCCGAGGGCACAGTGCTTGCACCTTTTCCCAGCTCCCAGGAGAATCAGCCTGGCTGCTGGGCCAGTGACAGCCTTGCCGGGCCCCGTTTCCTCACAGGAGGACGCCGTTTGGAGGACTGACTGCAAGAAAGCACAGAGGAGGAGCAGAGAGGCAAAGCTATGTGCACTGTGGTGACATCCTCGCCATCACCACAGTTTATAGATGAGGAAACGGAGGCTTGGAGAGGCCAAGTGACTTGCTCCAGGTCACCCCCTGACAAAGTAGCAGTGCCTCGAACTGACATGACCATTTTGGAAACCCACACCCCTTTCCCTCCAGATACTTTCTGAAAATGCGGGCACTGCTGGCGTGGCAGAGGTGGGGCTGCAGTGGCTTCTGTCGGGAGGGACGGTGCTCCAGCTCGTTTCAGCCCTGGGCTGCCTGAGACCCACTGCCTGGAGCCCGGAACCCTGGGCGCCTGCTCTGTGCCTGGCTCTGCTTGGTCTCTACCCATTTTCCAGATGATAACACAGCCTTAGAGAAAGAGGTGGAGCTGGGTGTCAAGCCAGACCGTCCCCTCCAAAGCCCCACACTTCACTGTGCAACGCCCCTACCATCCCAGGAGAAATGCATTCCTTTAAAAGAGGGTTCGGGGGCCTCCCTTGCAGGATCCCCCTCTCCCCACCATGCACTCTCCTGGGGCGCGAAGGCTTCTCTTACCGACTCCACTGTGTTAGTACAAAGCAACCAACTTTGACAGAAGGCTGGAGGCTGCACTGTCCTCCTGACCCTGGCAGAGGACATGCTGGGCTGGCCCTGTGGGACCTGGGGTGCCGCCAAGGGCACCAGGCACATTTCTGTCTCTTCCCACCCCGGAGTGGGGTGCCGCCTCTCCACGAGGGCTGGGGGAGGAGCTGCTGTCCTCAGATGCCCGCTCTATTTTTGGAGCTCGCTTTGAGCTTAATGCTGGGCTGTGACAGCATTGGAGCAGACCCCTCAAAACCACAGCTCCCAGAGGCTCCGACCCTAGTGCTTCGGGAACTCGCACCTCTGCCCTTCAATGGGGGTGCCTTTCCTCTCCCTTTCTGCACACAGCCTGGCTGGTCTCCAGCAGTGTGGACCAGCAGGGTGGAGCAGGCAGGCTCCTGGTCTGGAGGAACGCTTTCAGCCCTTCACCTGGGGCTGAGATGCTGGCTGAGGGTTTCTGCCCATGATGCCTTTATCAGGTCAGCGAAGTTCCTTTCTGTGGGCCCTGTTTTCCATCCTAAAGAGATGCTGGGGTTTGCTTGTCCCCTCCACCCCCCATGAGCCATGCAGAGCCCCAAAGTGGTTTGACGGAGCTAGACGGTAACAAAGATGTCTGTTTCCCGCCTGCTCCCGCGGAGGGTCCGTGCTGGGGGCATGCACCCCTCCTCCCACGCTCACCACCTGCCCCCGGCTCTGCCCCCAGGCCTATGAGAAGCGCTTCCCCACCTGCCCCCTGATCCCCGCCTTCCTGGGCAGCGAGGTGCTGCACGAGTCCCGCAGCGCTGATGGCGCCGTGCACGTGGTGGAGCGGAGCTGCCGGCTGCGCGTGGAGGCCCCAAGGCTGCTGCGGAAGGTGGGGTCCGGCGGGAGCAGTGACCTGTGCAGGAGGGTGGAGGGGGCTGTGGGCGGAGTGTGTGTGTGTGTGTGTGTGTGTGTGTGTGTGTGTGTGTGTGTGAGAGTGTGAGTGAAGGGGTCTGGGTTGCAGGGCCAGTGTCTCCCGGAATCTGAGCTAGCACTCAGAGGGGGTCCAGGGCAGGAGGACTGGCCAGGGGTCCTGGGTCCGGGAGTGGAGGCGATGGGACAGGGTCCTGGGATCTGGACAACCCTGTGGATGCAACAGGGGTCAAGAGCCCCGGAGTGGGGCCCGTGTCCGGGGCCTGGGGTCCGGGGCCCTGGTTTCGCACTCCAGCCCGCCTGCCGCACCGGCGGCCCCTCCCCTGCAGATTGCAGGCGTGGAGCACGTGGTCTTCGTGCAGACAAACGTGCTGAACTGGAGGGACAGGACGCTACTGATCGAGGCGCACAACGAGACCTTCGCCAGCCGCGTGGTGGTCAGGGAGAGCTGCAGCTACAAGGTGAGCGGGCGGCCCGGAGACCCCGTCTGAGGAGCCTCCTGGCGTTTCTGGTTGCTTCTCTGAAGGTGGACGTGAAGGGAGGACCCCCTGTGTTTCACACCTGGCAGCCCTGCCCCTGCCTTCCCTCTGCCCTCTCCCTTCCTCCCAGAAACCGTGCCTCCAGGTGCGCCCGGTGGAGTTGTGGAAGGGTCTGCCCTTCTTCCGGAGCAGCCCACACACATCCCGGGGACCTGGGTTCAGTCCAGGGTGGGAGAGAGCAAACAAGACATACAACTAAATAAAAACAAAGTGCTTCTTCCTCCTCTCACTTCCAGCCTTCCTACTTGCCTTCATTCCTCCCTGCACCGTTACTTTAAATTTTTTCTTGAAGAAACTCTGTACCTCTGTAATCATCATTCACCACCACACAGGTTGTGGCAGAGTGAGGAATAATGGGAGTAGCATATCCAAACCCCTTCAGCCAGAGCCTGCCCAGTGCAGGTCACCCTTTAGTAGAGCTCATGATAATTATTAATAATCCCCAATACACATTGTTTTTTGTTTTTGTTTTTTAAAGGAAAGGTGCAGGCAGAAATGAAGGCAAAGTAGCCAGGAAGAGAGGAGAAAGAGGCACTTAATTATTTTACTGTTCATCTTGGTTGCTCTCTCCTGGTCCTGAAATGCAAACCTGGGTCCTTGGGATGCATGTGGCCTGCACTCAGCTGGAGTCAGACAACCCAACCACTACTCCACCAGGGCCCTCCCCAAGTCCATGCTGATTGACATCTACCTCCGTTCAGCACCCTGACAAGTGCAGGACAGCCAACTGTGGCCAATCTGCCTGGGATCTTGGTCTTCAGGGAACTCCCACTTGCGTGGGAGAGCTAGACAAGAAAAAAACAAATCAATATATACGTACGCTTTGCTACACCTGCCCCCATGGGTGTGACTGGGCTGTGACAGCGCTATCCCCTGCCTGCTCTAACTGGCCCAGGTGCCCAGGGGAACCTGGGGGCGCACACACACCCCGCCACTGACACACTCTCAGGTGCACCCCGAGAATGAAGAGTGGACCTGCTTCGAGCAGTCGGCCTCGCTTGACGTCCGGTCCTTCTTCAGCTTTGAGAGCGCCCTGGAGAAGATCGCCATGAAGCAGTACACAGCCAACATCAAGAGGGTAAGGACTCCGCCAGCCACAGCGACGTGCCCGCCGTCCTGATTTCCTCCCCGCTCTGCCCCTGCAGCCCTGGTGACATCGGGCAAGACCGTCACCTTCCCGGGCCTCAGCCTCCTCATCCGCAAAGTGGGTATTCTCACGTGGCCACACCAGCTGAGGGCGTGGAGGGAGGCACCTGGCCCGGTCGCTGTCCCACGTGCCCTGACATCGGGGCCCACGTAGTGAACCCTGTCCAGACGAGAAGCATTCTGTGCGACTTTTCCTGGTTACAGTGAGTGGCTGCTTGACTTCGCCATCTCAGACCCTTTCAGTGTGACGAAACAGGTGGAATTCGTTTCGATAATATGTTTAATCCGGCACGTTATCAGCATCATATGTGTTTATATTCTTTGCTACTGTCTTTGAATCGGATGCTCACGCACATCTCCATTCGAATCAGCCATGTCTCTGTTCAGTAGCCACGTGGCAGGGCTGGGCCTGGGCCGGTGGGGCGACTCCTGGCTGCTGACCCCTACTGTTGTGTCTGGTCTCTGGTTTGCAGGGGAAGGAGGTGATTGAACATTACCTGAATGAACTCATCTCTCAGGGAACCTCTCACATTCCCCGGTGGACATCCGCCCCGGTCCGAGAGGAGGACGCTCGCTCCCTGGAGGCCACGGGGCCCAGCAGTGTCCCCAGCGCTGCTCCCCAGCTGGCGGGCACAGATGGTAGGTCTCCGCCCCTCTAGCCCTCTGAGGCAGGGGTCCGGGGTCTGGGATGACTCAGTCTCTCCCTCGATCTCTGTTCCAGCCCAAGACCAGCACTGGTTTATTTCTAGACCAGGAGCCAGCCTGATCTGGTGTGTCAGGCTGCTCTTTTCTCTGGTTTTCCTGCTATTTTTAATTCTGTGAGTCATGCATGATCATGGTAGAAAAAGTGCAAACTGCTGGGAAGATGGAAAGTAGGAAGTAGCCCCCTCCGGTCGCTGGGGCAGAGAGCGTTCAGCAGGATCCAGGCAGATGTCCGCTCCCAGGATGGCATATACAGACGAGGACGTGCATGCCCGCGGGCAGTGCTCTGGAACTGGGCGGCCATCGTATGCCTTCGGTTCGCTGTTTGCATTCACTCCTGTTGCTTGCAGAGCTTCTGTATCAGGGCCCGTGTCTAAGCGTGTTACAGCTTTTCCTGGTGTGGCTGCACCGTAATTTATTAAGAAACATTTGGTGTACCCTGGGGAACTAGTGGTTTGGTCAGCTGCCTCCAGCCAAAGCGCAGTCCACACACATTCCAAGGAGCTGGGTTTGCATCCTGGGTCAGGAAGAACAATCAAGATGAACAACTAAATAAAATAAAGTGCTTCCTCCTCTCTCTTCCTGCCTGCCTGCTCGCCTTCATTCCTGCCTGTGCCTTTCCTTAAAAAAATAAATTAAAATTACAGTATGATTTTTTTTAAATTCATTTATTTAGCTAGTCCATTAGTGATTGCTTTCCTTATGAGTGAGACCAAGTGCTATTCTTCATGCTCAGTGTTGTTTTCCCTTTTTTAAATTTGTTTTTCTTTTTTAAAGTAAAGGTGCAGGCAGGAATGAAGGACAGCAGGCAGGCAGGCAGGGCGAGGAGGAGGTATTTTATTTCTCTGTTCGTCTTGGTTGTTTCCCTGTTCCCCTTTATAGCTTTCTGAACCCCTGCTTCTGTCTTCCATCTATTTCCCTGTCTGCCACCAATGTCCCGTTGCCTATGAGAGCCCTTTGCAGGGTGAGGCAATGAGCCCTGTGTCCTCCCAGACTTTTATTGACATGGAAATGCACGTGCTAGGAAAAACCCGGGACACAAAGCCCACACACCCACGAATCCAGTTTGAACCGCCGGCCCTGTGCCGTGATGATGTGTTTTCCACTGGGGCTGCGGTGTAAGGGTTTGCCTGACTCGGAGTTAACAGTTCACCTGGAAGAACGGCACTCATTCTGTTCATGAAGAGTCCGCCCCAGTCGGGTGCCTCCCTGGCTGCCTCCGTTTATGTGCTTTTGTAAAACTTAGAGAAATATGAATGCCAGCAGGTGCCTCTGCCCTGTGCTGAGCACTGACCCCTGCGGTCGTGCCCGCCAGGACTTTCCTTCCAGGCCTTTCCTTCCTTCTCTCGCTGCTACCCGCCCCAGGCTTGGATAGCCTGGGGAGGCACAGCCCCGCGCCTGCCACCCGCCTCTGAACACTGAGCCTCTGTGCTCAGAGGAAGAAGGGGCCTGGCTCTGCTGGAGGCCGGAAGGATGCTGGTGTCTCTGGCCTCCCTTGAGTTGCTCCCTCCCGCCCTCCTCATCCCCTCCAACATGTCCGTAACTGTTCACTCTGAGTTGCTGTGGGATCTGGATGGCTCCCCTCCCCCGCCCCGCGCCAGCCTCCCTCCTGCCTCTGTTTACCTAGATGCCACCTGGCACAGTTGGCCTGACCTTCAGCCCTGGGCCCTTTGGGAGGGAAGTGTTGGGTGCCACCGTGGGACCTGTGGGCTTTCGCTTTCTTTTATTTTCTTCTTTAGGAAAGGCGCAGGCAGGAATGAAGGCGAACAGGCAGACAGGCAGAGAGAGGAGGAAGCATTTCATTGATTGTATTTAGTTGTTCACCCTGGTTGTTACCCCAGCCCTGGGTCTTGAACTGGGGACCTTGGGATGTGTGCGGACTGTGCCTGGTGGACTAAGCTGCTAGGTCAGCAGTTTTTTCTTTTTTAAGAGAGGAAGGAAGGAGGGAGGGAGGGAGGCAAGGAAGAAGCATTTGTATTTGTTTATTCTGGTTTTCCCCAGTCCCTTTCTTTCCTTGTCTGCCTGCCTGTGTTTGCGCCATCCACACACAGGGCGCTGCCTTCACAGGGCGCTGAGGCTGGGACGCCGCCCTGCTGACCCATGCTGACCCCCAGCAGCCCCAGTGTGTGGGATGTGAGATGGTCTTGACCGGGGTGGATCCATGCCGCTCCCAGGAAGGATTTGGGGGTCAGGGCTCTTAGCCCAAAGCCTGCCCCCCACAGGCCGGGGAGGCGCCGGTGTCCCTCAGTGCCACCTCCCGGCCAGCTGGCAGCCGTCCCTCGTTGGGGTCATTGATGCTGGCGGCCTCCACGTGTCTCCTGCAAAGCGTGATGATCAGTGCATGTGCACTCGCGTTGTTGGGCTCAGAGGGTGGGAACCACCGTTTCCCAGATCAAAGGGGAGCGAGCACGTGCCCTGGGGACCCGGCTGCCCGACACCCGTTTTCAGAAACACCGTGAAAACGGGCTCAAAAGACGGGAGGCTCTGGAGCCCGTGCAGTGTTGCTGGTTGAAGGGTGGCCTGCGCTTGGGGCCCTGCAAGGGGAGGGCCCCCAAAAGGGCAGCACGGGGTGCAGAGCCTCCCCTCCTCCCTCCTCCAGACAGGCTGGATCCGGAGTCCATGGAGAGGCGCCTGGGCCCCCTCACGCCCCTGCAGGAGAGCTGTCTGGTCCAGCTTCGCCTCTGGCTGCAGGAGACCCACAAAGGCAAGGTGGGTGTGGGGCTGGCACTGGCGGGGCTGGGGGACGAGGCCCGTGCAGCTGGCCGCGCTGGGCCCTTCGATCTCGCCTCCCTCATGCCCTGTGTCGTGCGGCCCCCACTGCGGGCTTCCCTCCTCGGGGCACCGGGCTGTCGTGCACCTCCGACCTGTGAGCACGGTAGACGTGAGCCCTGCCGTGTGGAGGCTCGAGGCCGGAGGGGCCTCTGAGGGGCGCCCTGCACACTGGGGGGCGTAGAGCCACAGTGGGATGGCCCAGAAGGTGCCCGGCACCCCCGTCAGGAGCACCCACCCTGTAGCCCTATTTTCTCAGAACCTGAATTTAGTGCAAGTGCGGCTTTGACTGCATGTTGATATTACCTTTGAACTCTAAGCCCTGTTACATGACCTGCCCCTCCCTGGCATGACCTTGACCCTCAGCTCTGTCCCACAAGACCTTTTTGCTTAGTCTTGAGTCTCCACACCAGTTGGGGGGTGACAGGGAGCTACTTCAGAGGTGGGCTGTGATTTACCCGCCTGCCCATTTCCCCAGAGTAAACTGGGTTAAGGGGCACACACCTCCAGAGGAACGATGAGGGACCGTGCATGTAAAGTGCGCCGTCTCTAGCCAAGGAGGAGCCTGAGAAAGGGCACCTTACATTGGTCTGTTTGCTCTTTACTGTCAACAGGTGCCCAAGGGAGGGAGGGGAGGAGGGGAGGCTGGCGGATTCTTAACTGGGTGGGAGAGGGAGCTGGCTTGTCCCCTCCAGGCATTAGACAGGAATATGAGGTTAGATGCGGTAGAAATGCAGTTTGAATCAACAAGGTGAAAAATAAGAGGATTCATATAAAGACTGCTGAGAGAGGCATTTAGTTTCTGAGGGCTGCTGGAACAAATTTCCACAAACCTGGTGGCTTCACACAGAAATTCATGGCCTCACAGTTCTGGAGGGCAGAGGTCTGGAATTGAGGTTTCACGGGCTGGAGCCGAGGGGCCGTCCCAGCTTAGCTCCAGCATCCGGCAGCGCCGGCTGCCCTTGGCCTGTAGACGCATCACCCGGTGTCTGCATCCGTTTTCCTCTGCAAGTTCTGCGTCCGTGTCCCAGTTCCTCTCTTCTGTCAGGACACTGGGCCTTGGCGTAGGGCCCGCCCTTAACTGATTCCATCTGCAAAGACCCTGTTGCCACATAAAGTCACAATAAATTCTCCAGTCAAGGTTCTTGGTGGACATGCTTTTGGGGGACACTATTCAATCCAGCACAGGGTGGGGGTGGTGCATGCAGGGACGGCCCGTCTGGGACTTAAATGCCATCGGGACCTATTAGCTCTTGTATCTGTTTATTTCTGCGTCATCATCTCAGATGCATGTCTGAGGTTGGCGCCCACAGCTCACCCTTGCTCCCTAGAGAAAAGGGTCACATTTTATAAATGCTCTGATGGGCCTGGCGACCAGGACGGTGGAGTGTGGTGATGGGTAGTGCCACCTAAAACCACACGGGGCCCTGGGGAGGGAGGAAAGGCTGCTCTCCATGAGAAAAGAGATGTGCCTCCCAGCACCGGGAGGGAGCCAGCGCGCACAGCCTCGCTGCAGCGCACAGCCCGATGGTCTCCGTGTGGTTCCAACAGGCCGTGGTCCTTTCCCGGGTGAGTATGTTGCAGATGAGACAGGAGACTTGTTCTCCAGTCTCCACCATGCTAGGGGCACCACTCGGGGCGTCCTTCTCCCCGCCGCAGATTCCCAAAGACGAGCACGTCCTTCGCTTCCTGCGGGCCCGAGACTTCCACCTGGACAAGGCCCGGGAGATGCTGTGCCAGTCTCTGAGCTGGCGGAAGCAGCACCAGGTGGACCGCCTCCTGCAGACCTGGCGGCCCCCCGCCCTCCTGCAGGAGTTCTACGCGGGCGGCTGGCACCACCAGGACACAGGTGCGCCCTCTCCCCACACTGTCTGGCGCCCGCTTCGGCCACTGCGTATCAGCCCAGCATCCCATTGTCAGTCCTGGGCCACTGCAGTGCCTTCGAGGGGGCCGCCCAGCCCCGAAGAAGGGGTGCATCTGGAGTAGATGCCTGTGTCTGAGATGCTCCTCCACTTTTGGTGGTTGCTTCCTGCCCCGGGGGCTGCCCGACTGTCCAAGGGCTCCCAGGGCAAAGTGCCAGAGGCCAGGCCTTCAGACAGCCCACTCTGATCGTCACAGTTCTGGAGGCCAGAACCGCAGCCCCTTGGAGGGGCCGCTCCGAGTTCCCAGTGCTGTGCCCCGCCTTGGCTCTGTGCTCCGAACCCGTGTTTTTAGCCCTCGTGTTGTCGCTGCTCCTGACGCTCAAAGTGGTGTCCGCCCTCTGGGGAGCAGCGGGGTGTTGCTAGTGAGCCCTCAGCGGGGTGACGGTCTCAGGGTGACTGTGACCGTCAGCTCCTTGGCAGCCCCCATCACACTCCCCCTCTGCTTGCTCGCCCCCAAGACGGCCGCCCCCTGTATGTCCTGCGCCTGGGTCATATGGACACCAAGGGCCTGATGAAGGCCGTCGGGGAGGAGGCGCTGCTGCAACACGTGAGTGCCGCCTGCTTCTGGGGCTGGGCGCCCACGGCGGAGGAGGCACGTCTGTCAACGCAGTCTCCCCCTTCCAGGTTCTTTCGGTCAACGAGGAAGGACAGAAGCGGTGCGAAGGGAACACAAAGCAGTTTGGCCGGCCCATCAGGCAAGAACTGGGTCCCAGAGCAAGTTCTTGAGTAGCGGCAGCCTGGCCTCACTGCCCAGGGACGCGGCCCCAGCAGCAGAGTCCTGTGTAATTTTTACGGTGGCCCTGTCGGCAGGCTCCCCACTCGCCTCCAGCCCAGCTGGGGCCCCGCAGGTGCCCCGCATACCCAGTGACCCACTGCTGCCCCAAATGCCTGTGCCTGAGCTGGACCCGCTGTGGCCCCCCGCAAAGCACGGACCCTTTGGGGGCTGCAGTGCCCTCTCCTGGAAAGTGGGAGCAATACCATTCTCGGGCTCCCCGGGTGTACAAAGGCACAGATGTGCCTACAACCTAGGGCGTTTTCCCCGCCAAAGAAAAGGTGCAAATTCCTTTTTTTCAAAGGAATGAAGGCAAGTAGGAGGCAGCAGGGAGAGCCAGAAGGAAGAAGCACGTTATTTTTAATTCGTCGCTCATATTAGCTGTTCCCCCAGCCCTGGCCCCGGATCATGGCAAGCGTGTGGACTGCGCCCAGGGTTGCTAGACGGCCAGGCCACCAGGCTGCGCCTACTTAGGACACTCTTCTAACACCTTGACTGGGTCGTCCTCCCAACGGCCCCAGAAGGCATGGATAGGCAGGGCCTGGTCCTGGGGTTCCTAGGCCCGGGTCTGATCTTTCTTAACACTCAGCTCCTTTGCTCTTTGGAGCTTTGCACTGGGTGTGGGGTGCAGAGTCATCAGTGAGTCCTCCCAGGGAGCAGGTTTCACTGCAGATCGCTCAGCTGAGGGGCCCAGTGGGCAGGTGAAGTGAATGAGGCCACTGGAGAGACTCCCAGGGAAGAGCTGTTGCACAGCAGCCTTGTCCTTACTCAGTAGTCACGATGCCCTGGCGGCTCGGAGAAGTTAAGTGACTGGCCCAGGGACATGGGACAAAAGTGGGACACTGGGATGGCAAAAACAGGACGGGGTTACGTGCTGTGGTCAAAGGGGCGGCGAGGAAGCAGAGCAATCAGAGCGGAAGCAGAGCAGTCAGGCCAGCAGCAAGTAACTGCTATCCATTGGTGATCACATAGTAATGACGTGTGGTCTAGCGGGACTTCATACAAATGGCCAGGGCTGGTGCAAGGAATTTTGGCTCTTTAGGCAAAAGGCAATTTTTCTGCCCCTAAAGCCTCGCTCTAAATAGCCTGCCTAAAACAGATGCTGCTTTAATCATCCCGGTACCAGAAATGCCCAATAGCACTCACAGTGCCAGAGACATCCCCACAGTGCCAGTGATAACCCCACAGAGCCAGAGATATTCCCACAGTGCCAGAGATGACCCCACAGAGCCAGAGATATTCCCACAGTGCCAGAGATGACCCCACAGAGCCAGAGATATTCCCACAGTGCCAGAGATGACCCCACAGAGCCAGAGATATTCCCACAGTGCCAGAGATGACCCCACAGAGCCAGAGATATTCCCACAGTGCCAGAGATGACCCC
>RJWH01010678.1:0-15618 GCA_004363575.1 Solenodon paradoxus
TCACCTGAGACCTTCCAAGATGTCGGAATGGTCATCTGACGGGTTAGGTTGTTGTCTCATTGTCTAATTTTATTCTAAGTTCTTGTCTATCTTTGTTTTCTGTACTTGTATTTGAAAATAGGGAATGGGCCTAGTTCTCAGAAGACCCCCATAGGCTGCCTCCTTAAAAATTTCTGTGACACTTTCCCTGATGATGGGTCATATGGAGTCCCCTGGCCACAGGGAACCCTCTGGAATCTCTGTGAATAATAATGACCTACCTTTGATGTAGGTTGGATGGACATGGGGACCTTTGATGTCCTCACTGTTAAGGCTTTCTGGAAAGTCATCACAAGAAGCCCCTGCCACCCTGACCTGTTTTCCTATATAAACCACCGGTTAGGTCTGGCCGAGAACATTCCTCCATGGTTAAAGGCGTGTGCTCTTAAAAGGGGATTTCATATCCTTCTGAGTCACCTTGTCTTGGATAAATCTCAGCAGAAGCCAGACAGTTCTTCCCAGGGAGCCCTTGTCCTCGCTGCTCCCCCTGGGTAAGCTGACTTTCCCCTGCCATATAATCTTGGACGCCAACCTCAGCCCGAGCCCCCTCCGGAAGAGACGGTCTCTTCTACAGTCCTTTTATCTCCACACACATATAGTCAGCCAGGTGCTCCCATTCTTCCCTTAAGAGAAGTCCCACCTGTCAATGACATGGGGCAGCCCTTCTTAGTATATATTCCCTTCTCCACTAGCGATTTGTATAATTGGAAAGCCCAGAATCCCTTGTGCTCAGAAAAGCCTCAACCCCTGATCAGTCTAGTAGAATCCATTTTGCAAACACATAAGCCCACATGGGAAGATTGACAGCAACGGTTAAACATGCTGTTTAATTCTGAGGAAAGAGAAATAATTAAGTTGGAGGGCAGAAAAGCAGAGTTGGGACAAGGAAAGGGTTCTTTAGAGGAAAATCGGGGCCAGGCTGAGGAAGCCTACCCCTCAACCAACCATGATTGGGACCCAAATACTAGTGGGGAAAGGAGATCCCTTGACACTTTTCACAGGTTTCTGTTATCAGGGTTGAAAGCTGCAGCCCAAAAGCCAAAAAAACTCTCAAAATTTTCTGAAATTGTTAAAGATGCTCAGGAGTCAACAGTGGCTTTCCTTGAGTGCCTCTGTGATGCATACCAGATATATACCCCTATCGGCCCAGATGCCCCAGAAAATAGCAGAGCAGTGCATTTGGTTTTGTATCCCAGTCAGCCCCCAATATTAGGTGGGAGCTCCAAAAACTGGATGGTTTTGAGGGCATGAATCGGTCCCAATTAGTGGGCATATCCCAGAAGGTTTTCAATAATATAGACTCAATAGAAGAAAAAATTAAAAAATTGACAAAAGTAATGGTAGCAGCGCTCAAGGAAATAAATGAACCCTCTCAGGGACCACCCTGAAGAGGAAGATACGAAAAACCTAGAGGAAGAGAAGTCTAGGGCCCCCCTAGGAAGAAACCAATGTGCCTATTGCAGAGGAAGGTCATTGGAAAAATAAATGCCCAAAGAGACTGGGAAAACATAGCCCACAGGTCTTAAACTTTGAAGATTGATGGGGCCATGGCTCTTTTTCACTGAGCCCCCGGGAGCCAATGGTTACTTCAAAAATCAGGGGAAAGTCAACTTTTTAGTGGATACTGGGGCCACCCATTAAGTTATAACAGAGCCTCTCAAACCTATCACCCACCATAAAACTCTTGTGCAAGGTGCTACTGGGGACACTGTTCACTATCCATGGAATACCCAGTGAATAGTCAATTTAGGGCAAGGAACTGTCCCTCATTCCTTTTTTGGTTATGCCAGAATGTTCCTATCCACTGATGGATTGGGACCTGTTGCAAAAACTCCAAGCCACAATCTCCTTCCAGGGGAAGGGAGCCACTCTGACCCTTGGAACCCCTCAAGGAAAGAAACAGAGCTACAGTTGCTTTTAACATGTCCCCTCTCTGAGGAATACCTTTTACAGGAGCCTACCATCCTATAAGGAACATCAGAAAACGCCAGGCTTCTCCAGCAGTTTCAGGATGCCTACCTGACTGGGCCAAAACCAATGCCCCAGGACTGGCAAAAGATTAGCCTCTGGTAATTGTACAACTCCTCTCATCAGCCACCCCCATCATGGTAAGACAATACCCCATGAGTCGGGTGGCCAGGGAGGGAATAGCAATTCACATCCGACTCTTCAAGTGGGCTGGAATCCTGGTTTCCTGTCAATCTCCCTGGAAGACCAACCTATTGCCTATATTAAAACCTGGGACTGAAGACTACAGTCCATTCCAGAAACTCCAGGAAGTCATACAGTAGCACAAGATATTAAAAATAATGAAAAAATGTTTATCTTTGTTAGAAACTATCCACCTCCCAGCAGAAGTGACCAACATTCATTGCAAAGGGCATCAACAAGGAGATACTGAGGAGGCAAGGGGAAACAGAGCAGCAGACCAAGAGGCGTGAGTAGTAGCCATAATACCAGTGGGACCACTCCAGTTACTAGCTACCTTGACTCTACCAGATCTACCAAAAACTCCAGATTATACTAAGGAGGAAATGCTGATGGCAGATAGGAAAGCAGCCACTGAGACCACTACAGGTTGGAGACTTTCACTGAACAATAGAATCATTGTCCCAGAAGCCCTCAGCAGGACTCTACTCTCCCAGATACATCAAGCTTCTCATCTTGGAACATCTAAATTGACTGAATTGCTCCAAAACAGGTATTATATACCACATCTAGATCAGATCATCCACAGCACGGTGGAAAGATGTCAGACATGTGCCCAGGTAAATGCCAAACAGGGAAAACAGACACCTATAGGGTTTGGGCTATGAGAAACCATGCGGGATGAACACTGGGAAGTAGACTTTACAGAGGTAATGCCCCCTTATGCAGGATAAAATACCTTATAGTATTTATAGATACTTTCTCTGTGTGGGTAGAAACCTTTCCCACTAGATCCAAGACTGCAACAGCGGCTTTCCGAAAACTGCTTCAAAATTATCTCACAGTATGGACTACCCTCAGTATTAAGCTCAGACAATGGCCCTGAGTTTGTGGATAACCTATCACAGAATCTGGCCAAAACCTTAGATATAAATTGGAAATTACACTGTGCTTACCAATCCCAAAGTTTGGAGGCAGGTAGAACATATCAATTGGACCCTAAAAGAAACTTTAACAAAATTTGTCTTAGAAACCGGTGAAGACTAATCCCTTTTTAAATAATGTTTTGGAGGCCACCCCCACTTCTTCCCAAGTTGAGGGAGGAAATAAAAGCTAAAATCAATAACACCTCCCTTCTCAAGTATTTGCAGGAATTGCAGGTTGTCCAATGAGCCAAGCAGAAGACAGAGCAGGAAGCACTTCCAGTCCCCTCCAGTGAGCCAGTACACCCATTCCAAACAGGAGACTAAGTGTGGATAAAGAAGTATACCACTCAAGGACTGACTCCCACTTGGACTGGGCCACACACCATCATCTTGACCACATCCACAGCTGTCAAGGTAGAGTATGTTTCAACATGGCTACAACACTTGAGGAACAATCTCAAACGAGAGGAATGGAAATGTACTCCACAAGGAGACTCTGTAAAACTAAGACTCTCGCGTATATCGGGATCATTGTAACTATGTATGTAAATGTTTCAGGTAATATATATGAGCCTAGGAAAACTACCTGGGAACTCAGGCAAGGGAAACGGGAAAATTGTTAAGCCAACAGGTTACTATGGGGGGTAGTTAAATTTACGGTGAATCTCTGCCTCATTTTTCACCAACTAAGAGAGTTAGACCCAGCAAAACCTGGGACCTCAGTTACTAGCTACTGATGGTGTGGAGGTGAATGGGGCAAATACGTAGAAGGTGCAGGGTGCAGGAATTTATGTGTGCCCGGAATCTGGAGGCACCTCCTGTAAAGCCCTATGTCCCAAATGGGGTTGTGAAACTATTTCTAACGTGTCCTCAAACAAAAACAAATTGATAAACGTTTAAAACTAGAAAAAGCAGCAGTCAGTTCCACCACCCCCGGCTGTTACAATCCTATTGTCCTCACAGTCCTTAAACCAGAAGACCCCTCTTTCCACACTTGAGGAATCAGATTATATACATCAGGAACAGATCAGGGAAATTTAATTGTCATACAGAAAAAGCTGTTGCCATCTAGCAGATCAAAACATATTGGCCCATTGGCTAACCTCAATCTTAGCCCAGTAGCTAGCCTTAACCTGGCCCCGGCACCTACCCACACACCAGAGTTTCTTCAATCAGCACTCCTCCATTTAAAAGCCCTACTCAAAAAACCCAGCCTAACTGCCCACATGCACTGCCCTTGCTGTTCATACTTTCAACCATACATACATTTATTAACAAGATGCAACCTGCGTTGGGCACAAATTGCTGGCTGTGTCTAAATCCCTATCCCCCTTATTACATGGGAATAGGCCATACTGACAATAATATAACAGTCTCTACCAATTCTAACTGTAGCTGGTTTCAACCAAGTATCACCTTAGGAGATATACAAGACCAAGGTAACTGCCTTGTGACTGTTAATTTCTCTCTAAGTAGTTCAGTCTATTCCACCTCTTGTAATCACATCATTACCATAACTTCAGGCTCTGCCTGCTATAAGGCCCCTGATAACCTCTGGTGGGCATGCACACATGGCCTAAACAGATGTGCTTCAGAGGCCCATATAAAAGCCACTAAAGACCCAGTCTTCTGCATATTAGTCTACATCCTCCCCCAAGTACACCTCTATATTGGAGAGGATGGTAGAAATCACATCAACCTTCTGCTACAGGCAGGACTATGAAGATTCAAGAGAGTCCCAATCTTAATACCTCTCCTCATTGGAGCGGTTATATTTTGAGTCCTTCTATAATGATAAAGATTGAAGAGATTTCTGAATGGAAAGGAGTCATGAAATAGGTGATGTGAATTTGTTTATTCAATCTAGCATTTTATTTATCACCTATATTAGGAATGGGGAGCTATTTCTTAGGGTAACAGAAAGATTAATTTTTAGATAGCAATAGATGTATTCGTGAAAAAATTAGAAGATAATAAAACATAAACTGCATTAACTAATCCTTCACCAAGATGAGTAACTGCTTTACAGGTGAAAACTTTTCTCCCATACTTCAATACACATATGTATGCTATGAAAATATAATGTGTAGTCATAAAATGGGTCATTTGAACTTGCCTTCAGTAAAGTGATGATTGTCTAGCACAAAGATTGTATAAGATAAATGTATTCAAATTTGTTATTCTATGAAGATTCTAATGGCATATATGTATTTGAAAATCATTTTTCCCAGTGATGATGGTAAGTGTTCTGGACACCAGTTGCATAGCATATAAAACCGGGCTGAATTTTATAAAACACAGTAGTATAAATACTTGGCATTAGACTCCTTGAATTGAAAGCAAATGCCTATATAAAACTTTGATTTCCAAGGTACCCATTTCAAAGATAATCATGTCTAATAAACTTAGTCTGCCTACATTTCACAGCTCTCAGATAAACATCCAGACTGAACCCACCCATTAATTTTAATTTGGGGAAGTCCTGGAAATCCATACCTATGACTGCTATGAGTGACCCTGACTTTCCTTCTAGCACCCTAATTCCACTCCTATGATTAAATAATAGAGTATAAGGTAAACATAAGAGACCTAAACCATAAGCATATAGTATTTCTTTCTCTAGCTCTCTTTCTATACCTGTCACCAACCTGCATGGCCTTTCAACATGGCATGCATGCTACAGTATGTGAGGATAAAATATTTAAGCTCCCTCACGGTAGCTCATGTTAGCTGCTGTAATCTATCTTGCAATCATCTGAGAAGTAAAGAATTAGACTAACCACAGCAGTGTCTGGTGAAGTTTGTCTGTAGAGGGATCAAGCAATAATAATTTACCAAACTGTGTGTCCTTGATACTCTAGCTTAAAGAATTAAACTTACCAGATTCAATTAATGGGAAAATACTAAAAATATATTATCAGGATTTTATAAAATTCTTAGAGTTATGTTTTCTGTATCTACTCCATATTTATTTCACTGACTGATTTTATATGCTGTGATGATAGATGAGAAAATTCCTTCTCTCTGTTCTTATGTGATATCTTTATTACTTTGAACTTCAGAACTAGGAATGATTTTGTTTTGCTTTGTCAAGTTTTATGGGCACACTCTAGTCCTGATTTGAGTCTCTGTTAATGTTTAGGGGCTTCCCTAGACCATGTTCTATAAATCTGCCATACATCATTAAAACTCCAAACTTAATCACTGAATAAATTTCTTCATGGATATTGATTTTTTGCTGTTTGCAAAAATCTGATGGTGTTTATTCAGTGCCATAAAATATTTGCCACAAATAACATTTGGATATTTCTGAGAGTATGCTATTAAATTGTGCAAATATAGAATGCTTTTATGTATCTCCACATGGCAAGTTTGGGAAGATAAAGCTACCATAATACTTATCCAAATCCTTGTGCTGCAACGAATATGATGTTCTCATTTAAATTCAAATTGTGAGTCAGCAGGCCTCCAATGATCCAGGACCTACATCTCTTACACTCCCAGGATACATTGATGCTGAAGGTCAGTGTTTGTGTGTCACATTTTGATCAGCAAGGATGTGGTCTTGTATTATAGTTTGATGTATAAATAATTGTGAATAATTTTAGTGTAATAGAGAAGCAAATATATGAAATGTACATCTTAGATACTGCTGGAGCCAGTTATTGTTGCAGTCATTCTCTGGTCATCAATAAGTATATAGGGTCAAATATACTCCATCTTGATTAAAAAAAAAGAGGAGACCGTGGTCACTGTGTAACCCTCTGTAATGCACAACATGTTTCTCTTTCTAGTTGATACAGAGGTCTTTGGATTCAGGTTCTATATTTTACTAGAACTACTTACACCTCCCTTTCTCCCCTAACTGATTTAGATGACTGCTATTGATTTGTCAAAACTGATCCTTAAGTTGTTGAGTTCAATATTCAATTCTCTTTCATCATAATAGTCTCTGCATTAATTGTTTAATCAGCAAGCAAACATCTGTAGTGATCTAGGTTATGGGTAGTTTGTATTATATCTCAATGAACTCATGTGAGTGTTTTCAGCTATCTCCTGCAGTATTTACTGACATCACGCTCTCTTGGGTGGGGTCTCTGAGAGAACATTCTTAATAACAATATCCAAATTCCTTCTGGGTGGTTGGTGATGGAGACTAGCACTCACAATAGACAAGACAGCAATAAGGAAGGAATATTTACCTGTGAACCAGACCCAGGATGCCAAGAGGAAAACTGGAGTTCTGCCTTGAACACGCTTGCTTGATGAGGGTCACCAGAGTTGAAAATTTACATTCCTGTGTCTGCTTATTAGCAACTTTCCTTGCTGTTACTGCAGTCACTAACTAGTTTATTTCTCTCTGGACACTGGTCTGGATAGAAAGTGTTTTTTCCCATTCCTGTCTGTTCCTAGGAGACTGTTACAAATCATATAAATTCAGCTTTTATGATTCCTTCTCCTTGAAATCTATTGCCTTCTTGGTAATTGATCTCCAAGCACCTTCCCCAAACTGAAATTTAAAGATTTTCTAGAGTGAGACATGGAAGATTCTGTATTAATTAGGCCACTGGGCCTTCAAATCACTGACTTCAAATAAACTTCCTTAAATAATAGGGAATTATTATTTTCCAATATAGAAGAGAAATTTGTTCCTTGAATAAAACACATTGGCTTGGGTGTCCCTTGTGTTGCTTATGATTTTTGTAAAAGCTTTAGAATTTGAATCAAGTAAAAACCTGTCATTAAGTCCCTCATTATAAATGACTTATCAGTCATGGTATTTGCTAAGATATGCTTATGCACCTAGTTTAGCTCATTCTAAGTACTGCTTTCAATTTTGAATATTTTTATATGTTAGTACTATTACACACTCCAGTCTCTATTTGAGAAATGAGCATTGGAGATTAATTCTTGGTTAAAATACAAATTTAATTTTGAATTGATAGTGATTTTATTTTGTAATTATGTGTCTAGGGTGCTTCTCAACCAGACATAGTCTTAACAATAACTGTACTATAATTTCTTTTGTCTACAAACTCATTTAAAATATTGATATTGCTTCTGAGCACATGAATATTATACATGTCATCCACCACCAGAGCTCCAGATACCTTTAATCCCATCTTACTCCCTGTCTTCTTCCCTACTACCCAGCTGCAGAGGCAGCAAGAGGTGGGCACAGTGGGGCTGAGATGCGGAACCATGAAGGTCCAACTTGGGAGGAAGTGAAAAGAGAGCCAGCACACTGGGAGCTGATCTGAAGCCTGTCTGGGTGCAGCCATAACAGGAAATAAGCTTGCACTCCTCTCATGGTCATTCCACACCAGATCCTGGGGTCCACTGAGCAGAAATCTCACTGACCACATACCCTACTACCGGAAATCCTGCCCACTGGTTGACCCACATCCTGGATTACAGTGAGAAGGCAGTACCAAATTTCAATGCTACCTACTAGCACCACCTTGTGGGTAGAGATAAAAGTTCAGCCTGATTGCCAATCCTGGGCAAGTCAAAATTCTGCAACACGAGGGTAACCGAACCCTCAGAAATATGAACAGAATGCTGAATAGTGCAAAGGCACAGAGAAATACATGTGAAATTATGGATTGCATCAGAAACCCAAGGGGAAATCTAAATACAGCAGATGTATGTAAACTACCTGAAGTGGAGTTTAGGGTAATGATGATTAACATACTCATGGGAATCCAGAAATCAGTAGAAGCAGTAAGCAAGAATGTCAGTAAGCAATGAGAAGAAACAAAACAATACATAAAACAGGTAAGAGATATGACAACTAAATTAAATAACTCAATAGAAGGGCTCAACAATAAGACAGATGAGGTTTCCAATAAAATCAGTGATTGGGAAGATAACAGAGGAACTCAATCAAGCAAACCAGCAAAGAGATAAAATAATTCGAAGAATCGAAGATAGGATTCGAGACCTCTGGGGTAACATCAAAAGAAACAACATTCGTATCAGAGGGGTCCCATAGGAAGAAAGAGAAAAGAGGAAAGAAACCACATTTGAAGAAATAATAGATGAGAACTTTCTCAATTTGAAGAATGAAGCAAGTCTCCAGATCTAACAAGCTCAAAGAGTTCCCAATAAAAGAAACCCAAACAGAAATACACTTAGACACATAATCAAAATGTCAAAAATATAAGATAAAGATATTATTAAAAGCAATCAGAGAAAAATGTGTCACATACAGAGGCGCCTCCAATAGATGGTCAGCAGACTTCTCAAATGGAACTCTACAGGCCAGAAGGGAATGGCATAATATTTTCAAAGTGCTGAAAGAAAAAGAGTTTCAACCTAGAATACTATATCCAGCAAGGTTATCATTCAGAGCTGAAGGAATGATAAAAACCTTTTCTGACAAGCAAAAGTTAAAGGAGTTCATAACCACAAAACCAGCTTTGCAAAAAATATTAAAGAATGCCCAATAAAGTATAAAGAAATTACACAGAAAAGCAGCATGACAGCAGATACACCACAGTGGGTATTTTCCACCAGTCTTGGTCAAATTAAAGACTCCAGCATATTTCCCTGCTTCCAGCCCTTGTTCGTCAGTACAACTCATCCAGAACCCAGTAAAAGTGTCCCTTTCTTGCCTGCTAGGTTCTGTGTGCTTTCCATGTACTATTCCTAACCCAAGAAAACATGGTGACTTTATTTACCACCAATGGACAGCAACTACACCTTCTCCAGATAACAAGAATCCCAATCTTAGGGAGAGGTTCCATCCTTTCAACATGTTCCTTCCTTCATATTCAGCTCTCATTCCCAGGGTGTGTTTTAGAGTACTTAACCCTTTTATAGTCAGTGCCCAATGTAATTCACAATTATATGTAAATTTTCTATGTTTTCACTAAAAATCTTATTTAAAAAACCCATGGGAAAATATGAATACAAAATACAAGTGCGAACTGCCTGAGGATGACTTTAGAGTAACAGTGATAAACATACTCATGGAAATCAAGAAAACAAAAGGAAAAAATGAAATTAACAAAAAGAGAGGGAAAATTAATCAAGATATCAAAGAAATGAAGAACGTGAGAGATGAACTAAAGAACTCAATAGAGGGGCTCAAGTGTAGGATGGATGAATATTTAAATAGTATCAATTAGCTAGAATAAAGGGCAGAGAAGTACACCCAAGCAACTCAGCACATAGCAAAAAGAATGAAAAGAAATGAAAAAAAGTATTTGTGATCTTTAGGATGGCATCAAAAGGAACAACATTCACATCACATAAGTCCCTGAAGGAGAAGACAGAGAAAGGGGGAGAGAAACTGCATTTGAAGAAATAATAACTGAGAACTCCCTTACCTGAAGATGAAGCCAACCTCCAGACTCAGGATGCTCAAAGAGTTATAAATAAAATAAACCAAAAAAGACTTATGAATAGAAACATTGAAAAGACAAAAAATGGATAAAGAATCTTAAAAGCAGCTAGAGAAAAAAGAGTCATATACAAAGGAATCCCCATAAAGTTATCATCAGATTTATAAGGGAAATGCTATAATCCAGATAGGAATGGCATGATACATTTAAAAAGTGCTGAAAGAGAAGACTTTTCAATATTGGGTGCTATATCCTGAGAGATTATATTCAGAAATGAAGGAATGTTAAGAAGATTCTCTGATAAGAAAAAATAATGTACTTCATCACCACAAAACCAGCTCTACAAAACATACTAAAGGATGACCTGTAAAGTGTGAAGGAACCCCAATGGAAAACAATAAGAGAACAAATATAAAAAGTGGGGAGAAGGGGAGAATAAAATAGGAATGGTTAGAATGAGTGTAAGACTAATATTTTTTCAAATAAAAATAGGAAATAAACAATGATTTCTTAATGCTAGCCTCAGGGTAACTTCAAAATGCATATACAAGGGAAAAAAAGAAAGCAGAAGAGAAAGCAATCAAAATATAACTACACCCAACACTCCTAAGAAGAGAAATAGATGGAAAAAGACACTGGTATGACAACCAGAAGACACATTACAAATCAAAATAAACAGTTATCTATCAATAATCACCCTAAATGTTAATGGAATGAAATTGCCAAAAAATATAGAGTGACCAAAAGGATTAGAAAAACGTGACCCAAACTTCTGCCTGCATTTAGGAAACTTACTCATTCAAAAGGCAAACATTGGCATAAAGTCCATAATTGAAAGATAATCCTACAGTAGAGGGGAGGGCAACTAAAAAATTCAGCAATAGCTATACTTATATGAGATAAAGCTGACTTACAACTAAAAAGCATAACAAAATACAGATGGACATAATGAAAAGACATAATACTTATTAATATATAAGCAATAAACAATGAAGCATAAAATACATTAAGTATTATTAACAGAAATGAAAGGAGGCATTGAAGACAAAATACTAATAGTGGGAGACATCAACATGGAAGGTGAATATGAAAGTGCATGAATTGAAGTGGCAGGTGAAAACATAGGTGCAACAGAAGTGTCGTCCACTGCTTCTGTGCCTGCAGCCACATATGCTGATGGAGAATAAGTTGCATGGGTCAAGTGCCATGAAGTGAGGAGTGAAGATATCTGGTGTTATGGACACTTGGCTTGACAGAAGCATAGAAAGGATTTTGGCACAACACAGCAAGGGAAAGAGTGGAAGGGATAGTTCTTCCCTCCAAACCTTTGGTTCCAGGATCCACCAACATAGTCCATGGACTGCTGGTCCCATTTCCAGTGAGTTCAGAGAAAAAGTCTGGTTCCACTTTTCTCAGTGGTAGAAATGTCATATACTCCTACCGCTGGCATCAGATGCTACCCAGTGCCCCAACCCTTTATGCCCATACTCCACTCAGCAGCCATCCTCTACTCCATAGTATAAAACACAGTACAGAAGACTGCAAGGGTCAAAAATATAAAAAGATGAACACCTGAGAAAAATTAAACTAATGCCAAAGACACAGAGTATCTACTCAGGAAGAAAGCAACGCACATTAAAACTGCAAGTTAATATGGAAACAAGAAAATAGCAGCTTATTCAAACTCAGTTTTGAAAACCTGGAGGTTTAATTCCTTTTAACCAATATAAAGAGCTCAAAGATGAAATTATAAAGGAATTTCAAAAGATAAAAATAATCAATAAATGCAAGTCAATGAGCTCAAAAATACATTAAAGGAGAAAGCAGATATTGAAGTTAACAAAAGAAACTAATAGAGATTCCAGATGTAAATAATGTAATATATGAGATGAAGAGTACCACAGTAATATATGGACACAGACTTAATCAAATGAAGGAAAGGATCAGTGATCTGGAAGATAGAAATGTAGAAAAGAGCCAGGTGGGAAAAGAGAAATAACAAATGTAAAAAAACAGGAAGAAACACTCCAAGAAATATCTGACTATATTAAAAAAGACAACATAAAAAATGTGGGGTAGCCCAGAATGTAAGGATAAAAAGAAGGGAAATAGAATATACTCTAAGAAATAGTTGTTGAAAATGTTCCAAATTTGTGAATAAAATGAGTATATATGTCAATGAAGTCAACAGAATCCCCAGCTACTTAAATACAAAAAGACATATGCCAAGACATATACTGGTGAAACTGTCAAAACTCCAAGACAAAGAAAGAAATCTCAATGTGGTTTGGAAAAAATCAAGCGCTATATAAAGTTATTCCCATCATTGTACCATCAGACTTCTCAACAGAAGCCATAGAAACAAGGACAAAAATGAATAATATATTCAAAATACTACAAGAAATTAAAAAAAAAACTTGTCAACCAAGTATATTATATCCAGCAAAACATTCAAATTTAGGGAGGTATTAAGGTTTTCTCAACAATCAGAACTGAAAGATATTTCTATTATGTATTGCCTCTAAACTAAATGTTAAAAAAAGTGTCTATCTTATCTAAATCAGAAAGAAGAAACTTTACAAGAATATAAAAGGAAACCGCAAGTCCTCAAATGTCAATAAGCACTCTTAGTTCAATGTTTTGAACTCACCAGTTAAAAGGGACAGAATGGCTAGGTGAATTAAGAAGCAAAACTCAACTTTATACTGTTTGTAATAAAGACACTGAAGATATAGAGACAATCATAGGCTTAAGGTGAATAGATAGAAAAGGTACTCCAAGTCAATGGTGAATCTAAAAAAAGACAGGAAGTTCTATATGCATCTCAGGTAAAATAGATTTCCAGGAAAGATGCAATAACAGAAAATTGTCATTAACTGTAAGGGTGATAGTGGTATAGAAAGTCATAATTATTAATTATGTGTCCAATAAATTAGAACCAAAATATATTAAGCAAATATTAAAAACATATATATACATTGACCAAAACACATTCAAAACAGTTTATCCTGATAGAAAATCAATAAACAGGAGTGACAGACTAACAAATCTAGAATAGATGAAGACATAGAATATATATATTTGATGGAATATGCATATTGAATGTTGGAACATTTTACTTCAAAAATATGTTGGAAACATTGGTGTATAACACTATTTGAACATGATATTAACATCATTACAACTCAATATCTGTATATATTATATACTACAATATAGTTATTTTTTAGTTCCCTCAGGCGTAAGCTTGGGTTTTTAACTTGTGATTCTTTTCCTCGCCCCCAATGTAGTTGTATATTTCTATAAATTTCTTTCAAGTGCTGTTTTTTTCTGCATCCTATACGTTCTGATAGCTGGTGTCTTTATTTTCATTTTTCTCTGGGATTTTTAATCTATCCTTCAATTTCCTCTTGAACAAATAGTTACTAAATAGTAACGTTCTTTCTTCTTCCCACGTGTGTTTTGGCCCCCATACTTTCTTCTTTTAGTTGATTTCTGATTTTATACCTCTATGATTTGAAAAGATGCTTGATATAACCACAGAATTCATAAATTCATTGACATGTTTATTGTGTCCCAACATACAGTCTATAATATAAGCAACAATTTCCATTAGAGATATCTTTATTTAGACACTTTCTGAGGTTCATCACTAGATAACCACGAATGGTTGGAAGATTTTCATATTTGCGTAGGAAACATGATGACCTTGATTTTTTATACATCTGGGTGAATTCCGATTCTCTCAAGTTGTTCTTTGATCATAAAAATAAATAGAAGACAGACATATAATGCTCATTCAACATCTCTTTTATTGATATGTCAACATTTAGAAAGGGGAATATATTTCCTTTTGAGTCATGTAAGGGGTCAATTTATAGACAGAACTAGAGTTTTCATGAAGAAGCATGAGCTATTTCTGTAAAAGTATACAAAAAACTTATAAATAGTTCATTATGCATAAACATCCTTACACATTAACATGAATCCTAAATAATCCATTTGAGTAGATGAAGAGTATGAAAATGATATATTCAACATAGTAGAATAATGCATGATTTACAATGAAAAAGTGGCAAAATTATGGTGTTATATACAAATGTTCATTTACTGTTATGTATACCTTAAAGTTATTTGATGTTATATTATTCCTTTAATAAATCCAATAAATGTGCATTTTAATGTGAATATCATCTGCAATTCTAAGTATGTATTAAGTCAATCTATATTAAAAAAATGTATCTTTCAGTGGACTCCTCTTGAATCTATATGCTTAGTAATCACGTTAAGAGTGAGTAAAGTAAGAACTAAAGATAGTGAGCTGAAACAGTACCAGATCCTGATCCTGAGAAATATTGTGAGCATCTCTAAATCAATCTGATGTTAAGTTTACACTATTACAGTAAACAATTAAGATGGTGATATATAGAGTGAAAAACTGTTATCAAATGTTCTCTATCATGAAATATTTATTGTAGTGATCGTTTTTTGTTTCCTCATAGCAGTATTTCAATTATTTCAAAGACAATTATAGTGACCAAATGTAAAGGTATTTGCTATTATGCATTTCGCTTGAGAAAAATATTCTAAAATCATGGGAAGAATGTGAATTCCCATACATATATGATCTTTGGTTAGTAATAAATTCAGGAAAGCAAGAAAACAGTGGAAAATAACATTTAGATATCAGAAGGGGTACATTTGCTAAGCTGAATTATAAAAATTGGACAGAGAAGTAGAGGCTAAAAACTGGAAGTTCTGGAATCAAATATAAATACAAAGATATACTTCCACAGTCTGATAAATTAATCACAAATTTAAACTATAATGCTCTGACTATTTCAGGGCAATTTTAATTCTAGCACCATTTATCCTTTTAAAGTTGCTTCACAATTAATGCTTTCAGAACTCCCTTTGTGTCTTTTTTCCCCAAGACTGTAGATGGAAGGGTTTAGTGTAAATGTTAGCACTGTGTATATCACTGAGGTTGTTGCTCTTCAGTATGATCTCTAGATAAAAACAAAACTAAAGTACACTCCTAGTAGGGTGCAATACAATAAGGAGACAAGTGAGAAGTAAGGGACAGGTAGAAAAGGATTTATAAATATGAGCACGTATGGAAGAAAGTATTCTAGTCTAAGAAATCAAGCAAGGGG
>RJWH01010679.1:0-15634 GCA_004363575.1 Solenodon paradoxus
ACCCCTCAGAACCACTCTGGGCAAGAACTGTTCGGGGCTGATGAAGAAAAATGAGGGCAGAGGCTACGGGACGTGCCCAGAGTCACCTGCTGTGTGAGTGCGGCAGGACGTGTCCCGGAGGGACGAGCCGTCATGCCCGAAACAGCCTGAAACAGCCTGACACAGCGCGGACTGCTGCAGCCCTCGGAAATGCTGAGCCTGAGCCTGCGCGGCGAGCTCAGTGTGCACGGGGCCCTGGTCAGGCCCCGCGCAGAAGGCCCGGAGGCAGAGAAACAGGAGTCCCGCTTCTGTCAGGTGTGTTGTGGCCGCTCACGAGCGCGGGCTTGTCCTGGGAGCCCCAGCTCTGAGCCAGCCTGCTGGGACCCTGACCTGGGCACAGGTTCGGCCTGGGCCCCCATGGAGCCGAGGCCTCGTGGGGACTTCCAGCCAGACTGGGACAGGAGGCCGTGCTCCCCAGCTTCCCGAGCAGAGTTCGGCACGCACAGGCCCCTGAGAGAAAACCAGTGATGCCACCCGCCGTGATCAGTGTGGGCGCCAGGTGACAGCAAACCGGAGAGGCCTCCCTGAGCCAGACACTGGAGGGAGAAGTCGGCATCACGGCTGTGCCATCGGGATGCCGCCGAGGCCAGAGTATTACCAGACAAGTGACAAAGGGACGTGGCCTTTGTCCCCTCTGGCACCCAGCAGAACAACTCGTGGTCTGTGTGCCGGTCCACTGATTCCTCAGGAGCCACATGAGAAACCAAGCCAGAGACCTGTAACTTCTGGGCTGCGCTTCCTTACTGACAAATTGCCCACGTGTGGGCCTCAGTTTTCTCCTCTGCCAAGTGAGCATGGTGATCCTTTTTTCATTTCCAACGCAAACGTGTCTGACATGTGCCTGTGCCGGCCCTGGCAGGATGGGGGCACAGATGTGTCCCTGACACTGTCCCTGCTCTCAGGAACAGGGGAACTCAGGGATATTCTGACAGACAAGCAGGCCCCACGGGAGCAGCACAGCATCAGAGCAGGCCCTCAGCACCAGCACGCACCCTGGGGCCCAAGCAGGCAGGTAAGGACCACAGGGTGGGGTGAGAGGGTGAGCAGGAGAAGGCTGCTGGGTCAGGGAGGCCCCAGGAAGGCCAGCAGGTGGAGGAAACAGCAAGGAGATGGGAAATGTGTCCTGGGACATGTGCTGAGACATCTGAGAGGTCAGCAGGGCAGCTAAGAAGGGCCCTGGGGCCCAGGTCCTGAGTCCCAAGGGCCGAGACTTCCTCCTGGAGATGATGGGAAAGGGCGTGGTCAGCTCTGTGCTTTAGTGAGGCCCCACTGGCTGCTGCGTGGAGGATGGCCGGCCGAGGGTGACCCTGGGGGACAGGCTTCCTTCTCTCGACCCCTGGACACCCCAGAGACCTCCCACATCATCCCCCTTCCTCCTAGGGGCTCCTCTCAAATTGGAGGCCAGCCCTCACTCACCTCCCCAGAGATCACCTGTTCTTAGGACTCGGAGACCAGCCACGGGCCATGTGTCTCAAATCCAGGTCCACCTGCCCCACCCCAACTCCACTGCGAGCCAATCACAGCCCGACGTCTCCGCTTGAGTCTAACAGCCTGAAGCGGCGGCTGGAGCAGAACTCTGCTTTCCACCAGCGCCCCTCCAACCGACACCTACTCTGCTCCCATCGGCCTCGCGAAGCGCCTCTCCCACAAGCTGTGCCCCGCCTGGAGGCCGCCCTCGTCCCTCCACCATCCACACCAGCCACCCTGCTCCTCCTGCCGGCCCACAGGCAGCAGCCTCCCCACTCACCTCTAGACCCCTTACCCTCAACTCCACGGCCCACCCTCCCATAGTGGCCACAGAGAAGCTTCTCCAGACGATCCCACTAGAGACCGTGAGATCATGAAGCTGCGTCGAGAACCCTGCAATGGCTTCTCAGCTTCCTTGGCACAAAATCCACTACCTCCCCCCTCACAGGGACCCCAAGGCCCTGTGAGCACCCCCAGCACCCCCACCTCACCTTCCTCTGCCCCAATCACACCACAGCAGCCCCAATACCTGCAGCCCTGAACCCCCAGCTGGCTGGCGTCCCGGGCCTGTGCTCCTCTGTCTGGAACATCCTTCCTCCCCTCTGACTGCTCTCCTCCTGCAGGGGCCCAGCTCCACCTAGGAGGGGCCCAGCCGCCCTTCCTCACTGGACCTGTCCTCTGGGCCTCTCCTGTGCTGCCTGTTCAGGGACAGTGGCCCTGGGAGAGGACACTAGTGTGGCGCCCAGCAGGGAGGGAGCCCTCACCCTGCTGCGCTGGAGGCATCGCTGAGACAGAGGGGACTGGACGGAGGGGGCCACCCCCAGGAGGCTCAGGTGCCACCACCTCCACTGTGACCAGCCCAGCAGAGCAGGAGCCCCGGGTTGGACCCAGCCAGCTTCTCCAAGGAGGGAGCGCCCCGCCACCCGAACCCCTCCCACTGGACTCTGGGAAAGAAAGCACCGCCAGGGCGCAAGTGCTTTTGTTAACTCTCCCGCGCTCAGAGGCTTCACCTTCACAGGGCCTCCTGCTACATGAACACAGGCTCGGGGACACGAGGACTGAAACTCGAGGTGCAGCGTTCCAGAAAGAACTCCCGATGCCTCAAACACTTAAAACACTTAGCATGAGCAGCGATAACAGTGTCCTGATAGAAACCGTTTTCAGGATTCAGTTACCCCGGGGACGCCCCGGTGGAGAGGCCGTTTGCTCGGCCGTTTGGTCGGCCGCAGCCAGTGTGCATCGTCCACGCACATCCCAAGGACCCGGGTTACGTCCCAGGGCTGGGGTGGTGGAGCGGGAACAACCAAGATGAACAACTAAATAAAAGCAAAGAAAATGCTTCCTCCTCTTCTCTCTGCCTGCACTTTTCCTTTAAAAAAGGACTTTAACCTGGACTCTGGGGAGAGGGAGACAAAGGCACGGCATCTGTAGAAAACACAGAGCTGGCAGGACCTGGGGCAAAAGAGGCAGGGGAAGTAGAGTGAGGTGCAGACAGGAGGGCGCGGGGCGCAGTGGGGCTCCTGCACAGCCCGGTGAGGGTGGTTTGCACGCGCGGGCGCACACACACGCACGGCCCTCACCCACGCGCATCTGTGTCACGGAGGTGGAAGAGGCCAGTGCACGAGTGTGCTCCGAGCTCACAGGGTTCGTCCGGAGGCGCGTCTACCGCGTGGGCAGCGCACCTACCAGGAGCGAGAGGCCCCTAGGAGTCCGCCCCGCACAGCCTGAGACTGCGCATGCGCAGCACAGAAGCTCCAGCCCCACGGTCCGCGGGCGTCGGTGGCTGTAGTGGGCTGTCTGGGCGGCTGTGTGAACCGCTGGTCCTTCGGGGACCAGTTTCTGTGCAGGCGGGGATTTAAGTGCGGAGCAGCCTTCCCTGCAGAGGGCGCGCCCTGAGGCGCTCGGTCTGTCCCCCTCGGCTGCAGGAGGCCCTCTCCTGGCGCACCCTCCCGGAGTCCAGTGCCCGGCGGTACTGACCAGGGACTGCAGGATGGCGTGGTTGGTGGCATTCATGCAGGAGTCCATCGGGAAGAAGCACTCCCCCTCACAGTAGTAGGCGGAGTAGCCCTGGGGGGCGATGACCCAGTCCTGGGGGAAGGGAGAGGTGAGTCCCGTCCGTGTGGCCCTCTAGTGCCCTTCGCCCAGCACCTGTCGCAGGACGGCTCAGGACCCCCTGGAGCCAGCCTCCAGCCCCTCCTGGGGAGTCGCTCCCCGGGGGTCTGCCCTCACCGGCAGACCCTCAGCAGAGAGGACAGGGTCACACTGTCCCTGTCATCAGGTATCAGGGCTGGGCCCACCCGCCCACATCCCCTGTAGCTGCAGCCGCAGCGAATGCACAGGTCGCTGTCTCCCTGGCTCAGGTCCCCTGTTCAGCCCTGGTGCTGAGGATTCCACAAGACTGCATTTGCATGGTCTTTACCAAAAAGTCCTTTTCCGCTATTAACGCAACACACACTCTCCTCAGTAATTTGGGAAACAGACAAGGTAACACGTGAGGAAACTGACCCCCATTAACGCCCCCCGCTCCTGCACGGGGCCTTCCGGTGGGCTGTCCCTCGAGAAAGGAGGAGACCGGAACTTACCAGCCAGCCCAGGTCCTTGAAGCTGACGTAGAGCTCGTGCCGCCGGCACACCTGCCGGCCATGGACGCCGTGGGCGTCATCTGCAGGGGACGAGGGTGCAAGGTCTTTTCTGGGGTTCCCGCTGTGCAGCGACTACGGGGATCCAGGGCGGGGGTCGCCCCAGTGCACACTTGTTGAATGAGAGGGAGCTAAACCATTCGCTCCTAACGTCCCTCCCTGCCGCTCTGCTGCCGTCCTGACCCTGTTCGGAAAACTGATGGCTCAGAGAACCCGCCGCTCAGCCCCGCCTCCCTGTGGGTGTCCCGGTCCTCCGTGCACGACCCCAGGGCCCCCTTTTCCGTCAGCTCCTCCTTTCCTCCAGCCTCTCCTGTTGTGCCCGCTGCACTGGTCAAGTGCTCACTGGATGTCAGCTGAGGGCCGATCCCCACTGAGTAAGGAGCCCATGTGGTGTGTTGGCCACCAAACCCTGCCAGGCTGCAGCCCGGCCCCGGCCCGGCCTCACCGAAGATCCCCGGCAGTTTGTTCGGGTGCGGCAGCTCGTTGGTTTTCTTCGGTGGCCTCCTCTTCAGGGGTCTCACTGCCCGGGGGCCTCGGACGGGACTGGGGCTCGCCCTGAAGAACGTGACCATGAAAGGCTGTTTGGACCGCGGTGCCCGTCGCCCCAGCAGCCCCGCCAGGCCCGGATCCAAGCTGAGCCCTGGGAGAGAGGAGAGAAGATGTCACAGGCAGGTGGTGGCCTGGCAGGAGGACACCACAGGGACTTCTGCTGAGCTGGGCGTCCCAAGACAGGGAGGCTGAGACCTGAGGGCACCCATGGCGCTGTTCCCCCATCTGGGGACCAGAGCCCAGATGCAGCTGCCCCAGCAGCTGGGTCTGAAGGGGTCGGTGGGAGGAGGCTCGGCTGCCACTGAGTCAGTGTTCGCAAGCATGTGAACCCCGCTGGGTGAAGTGTTTTCGGGGTTCAGCACCATTCATACTGATGATCTCATTCCACCTTTACAGGCGTGTGGATCTCTGCAGAGAGAAGCTTGCGAGTCACTAGGTGATCGTCCGAGCCACATGTCTGGGACTCTCGGAACCAGGCCCCCACCTGGATCTCAGGACTCGAGGCCAAGTTCGTCTTTCCACCCGTACTTTGTGGGACATTTACGTGGTTGAGGGCACCCTGCCTGGGGCCCTGCAGGACCGAGGGGAGCTTGCTCTGCTGGGTACCACCCCGGAGCAGGCACCGCCTGTCCCCAGATGCCCACAAACAGGACACCAGCCTCTGCCAGTCAGAGACACCTGACCAGTGTCGCAGTTCAACCCGGGTCGGTCTAATTCCAGAGCCCGAGTTCTTCTCCACTAGACCAGGCTGGGGGTTAAAAAAGGAAGGAAAGGCAGTGGGCAGGATGTGGTGTAGTGAGGCCTCTCACCCGGGGTTTTAACCAACGGCCCCACCTTCATTCCTGCCTGCACCTTATCTTTAAAAACAAAACCAAAACAGTGCTGACTGGTCTCAATCAGTGAGCATTTCACCTGGACGCTGCAGACACTGATCCACACACGTGTGTGTATGCGTACAACCCCCGTACAGACAGACATCTGTAAACGTGCATAAATATATACATGTACACATATCTAGATTTGTTCGACGAACAGCTGTAAAGCTTCTCTATTCTATTCTGCATGTCAGGGACATTGCCGGCCTCACCCACCCACTGTCCAAAGGTCAGTCCTTGACCAGCTATCTTTAGTTCCAAGTCCATGAGCCAGAGTGGACTGAACAAGTAGTGAGTCCAGAGACTAACCTTTGACCTACGACATCACCTGCCACCACAACTGCACTGGGCACTTAGAGCCTTGACTTGGGAAGGATCCCTGCTGAGACGGGAGGTAGTAGGCCCCAGGAGGACTGTGGTCAAGTCCGTCAAGTCACTGGCATGTCAGCAGACCCCTGAAGACAGAGATGTGACCTCCTCCCTCAGGCCTAGATGGAAGATGCTGCTCTCCTGGGTGAGGTGGGGCCAATGAGAACTCCACCCTCACCCTAATTCGGAGTCTGCTCCATCAGGAGCCATGTGCCTTGCAGCTCACCTGACCTGACCACTCCCAGGGCAGCGGGTCAACCTTGAATCCATATCCCCTCCCCCACTGGGCCAGGCCAAGTGCTTCCATCTCTCCCAGGCCTTGTTCTTCTTTGGGAGCCACTGACCCTTCTCCGCAGCTCCTCCTGCACCTCAGCCTGCAGTCCTGGACTTAACCAAGCGCTGTCTCCTCATTGTCAAGGTCTTTCCCTCCATTTCTCCATTCCAGGAACCTATGACTGAAGATGAGAAAACTCATCCTGGTACATAGGTTAGGTTTCTAGAACTCCTCCTATGATAAGCCCGAGATTTTGGTAACACAGAGATGAACTGTTTTCTTATAGAGGAAATCTCCTGGTGGAAAGTCTACACCAACAGTGTTTCCCCATCCCGTCGCTCTCCACCCAGAAGGTCTTGCTTTCTTCTAGAGGCATCTATTTAGCTACTAGGGGAAATGTGGGGAGGAGGTGAAGCTACAAGGAAGTAAAGCTTAGCAACAAAATGAAAGGCCCCAGAAGTCAGAGGGGCCATGGGAAAATCTTGGGCTGTCCTGGATCACACATTCACCTTTGTGTTTTTGTTTTCATGGGATTGTAAAATGGTGCTGTGGGTGTGGTGGGGTGGAGTCTCCTCCCTCATCATTTCCCTACAGCTCATGATTCACTCAGGAGGGGAGCCCTTCAACATCACATGGCATCATCTCAAGGTGCATAAACGTTAGCCTGAGTATCACAGGCAGAGGAGAGGACACTGACGTCCTCAGCTGGTGTCACAGGGGACTCTCAGTACTTCCAGAACACACAGGAGAAACCTCTATGTCTTCCTTGTGTTTTTATTACTCATACCCCTCTTACGAGAACAAAGATTATCAGTAGAGTCTGAGATGCCAGGAGAAATCTGGCCAAACTCTTTTGAAATGTACAGTTGGGATCACTGACTTCTTTGAGATGAAACCCTGAGGTTCCAATGGAAAGCACGAGCCCTGTGACCAAGGTTTCTTCCCGAGTTAGGCTGCAATCTGCTGCATGGGTCTGAGGTTGGGTGAGATGGCAAAGGGGCTGCCCGTGCTCTTTTTGATGTCTTCCACGGTCAGGCCCTCCCAGAGCTCAATCAGCGTCAGCCCTCTCTTCTCGTTCACGTCAAACACGGCTTTCTCGGTGATGATCCGGTCCACACACCGCTTCCCCGTCAGGGGCTGTGTGCATTTGTCCAAGATTTTGGGCTCATTCTTCTTGGTGAAGTGCGTCATGGTGACTACTACCCCGGTCATGGCGCTGGACACCAACTCCATGGCACCGCCCATTCCCTTCACCTTCTTCCCAGGGATCATCCAGTTAGCCAGATCTCCGTACATGGACACCTGCATGGCACCCAGCATGGTGAGGTGGATGTGTCCCCCTCGAATCATGGCGAAGGAAGCATCGCTGGAGAAAAAGCAGCCCCCGGGGAAAATGGTGACCGTCTGCTTGCCGGCATTGATGAGATCTGCATCCACCTCGTCCTTCAGCGGGAAGGGACCCAAGCCCAGGACTCCATTCTCACTGTGAAGATGAACAGTCTTATCTGGGCTGATGTAGTTGCTGGCCATAAGAGGGATTCCGATGCCCAAGTTGGCATACATGCCATCCTCAAATTCAAGGGCTGCCCGTTTGATGATCCGGGTGGTCACCTCATTTCCAGACTCGGTTTTTCTATCTTCCTCCTTCCGGACAGTTAAACGTTCGATTCGTTTCTCATATTTTGGCCCCTGTATGACGCGATCTACATAAATGTTAGGAACATGAATGTCTTCTGGGGCGAAGGTCCCCACGTCCACAATTTCTTCCACCTCCACCACGGAGGTTTCTGCGGCCTTGCACATGGGCGCGTTGAAGTTCCTGGCGCTTCTCCTGAAGACGATGTTGCCGGAGCGGTCGGCCTTCCAGCCTTTGACCAAAGCGAAGTCTGCAGTGATGGCCTGCTCCAGCAGATAGTGGTGGCCGCCGAACTCTCGCACCTCTCGCGGGCGGCTGATGACGGCGTGGTGGCCATCGTGGTAGAAGCGGACGGGGTTGCCGCCTTCCTGAACCAGGGTCCCGTACCCCGTGGGAGTGTAAAAGGCAGGCACCCCGGCACCTCCAGCGCAGATTCGCTCCGCCAAGAATTCCGTGTAGAATTTGGCGCAGGCACGTGCGCTGGTGGTCAAAACGCTGATGCCGCCCTTGGCCCGTGTTGACCTGAAGCGACCTGCGGGGACGCAGCGCCTGAGGGTGCACAGAGGACTCGCAGGGCCGCCATCGTCCATGGAGCTGCAGCTTCCAGTCCCGGCCGGGAGAGGCCTGGGGCGGTGTGCAGTGTGCTGGGCCCTCATGCTCCTGTTCTGCTTGGCCTGTCTCTCCTCTGAGAACATGCGAAGCCAGGCTTCCCAAGGGTACCTGAGGTGCAGGGCTTCCCCATGCAAGGACAACAGAGGCCAAAGGACTGGGAGGGAGCCGTGCAGTGAAGGTCCCAGGGCAGTCACTAGGGAAGACGGCCACCGGTCCTCTCCCTTCTCCATGGCTCTCCTCCCTGCCCAGGTGACCTGCTCCAGTTCCATGGGTTGGACTCCACGTTTATGTCAGAGGTTCCCGCACCTGTGGCTCCAGAAATCACCTGTCTTGGGATGACATTTTGACTAGGACATCTACCTCACACCTGTCCCTCCTCTATCTTCCCCAACTCAGACACACACACACACACACACACACACACACACACACACACACACACACACACGAAAACAACTATTTTTTTAAACCCACGGGCTCAACCCACCTGTTAGCAGTGATTCCTCTGTCCAACTTCTCTATTCCCACTGCACCAACAGGCCACTCCCAGGCCACTCCCACCTGGGCGCTGCATGGCTCCTGGGCCTGATTTCACTCTTGCCCCCGATTTCACTCTTGCCCCCAACCCCCAGCTACTCATCCCACTGATCAGGCGTGTGTATTTCATACAGAGAGCAAACAACATTTTTACTTTATAAAGTTGAGATCTTCAGACAAACTGCCAAGATAGGACAGAGTTTCCACATAGCCAGACCCAGTTCCCCAGGAAGTGTTAGCATTTAAATCACTGTTGTGCATTTTCCCAACTAATGAGCCAATACCCGTATCTTCTTATTAGTAAACACCACCACTTACTGGGTGTCATTAGTTTTCCCCAAAGTCCTTTTTCCTTCTGGGATCCCATCTGGGATCCCACACCACACTTAGTTGTTACGAGTCCTGGGCTCACACGTGTTCTCAGTGTCCTTGACAGTCTTGAGAAGTAGTTGCCAGGTTTTCTGTAGAATGTCCTTCAGCTGGGGTGTGTCTGATGTTTGGGTTTTGGGGAGGAAGACCCCAGAGTGAAGTCTCATTCCCCACTCATCCTATTGGGGGCACACAGGGTCTGCAGGATGTGTTCATGTGAACTTGACTCTGGCAGAGGAAGTGCCATCAGGTTTCTCCTGCAAAGGCCCTCCCCCCACCCTGTCCACACTGTCCTTTGAGAAGCAAGTCACTAAGCTTCACCCCCAGGGAAGGGCGGGCAGAGACCCCCACCTCCTGGAGGGGCCCTGCCTCAGAAGAGCCTGCCTCCTCCACTGCTGTTACAACAAGCTACACTGAACCCCCAACACCCTGCCAGATACCCTAACCCAGATTGCCCCTGCCCGACCCCCAACTCCCACCTTCCAGTCTCTCCCTGGTCAGTTCTGCTCCAGCCATGGAGGCCCCTTCTGTGCTTCAAAGAGGTCACTCGTGTCCCCACCTTTGGCCTTTCTGCCTGACTGCCTGGGCTAGAGGAGGCCCCCTCGCCCCCCAGGGCCTGCTGTGAATGAACACGTGGGTCCTGGTTCTATGGGAGGGAAGACTGAGCTCGGCGAGGTAAGTAACCTGCAAGGTCACCCAGTTAGAAAGCTGCAGAGCTGGGATTCACGCCCAGGTCTCTCGGACCCAGAGTCTGAGGGCGTGACCACCTTCCCTCCTGCTCTGCCCGGACAGACGGGACACTTCCAGAGTGGAAGCTGCTCCCGGGGGAGACAGACTCACCATTTCTGGGGGAGGGAAAAGATGGGTCGCTCCCTTAGCGACTCAAACCCTGGTTGGGAGGCGGGAGGGAAATCACTGGTCAGAACCAAACCTCTTCACCCCGCTGCGCCCCCACAGGGGAGGGGCTGGCCACTCGGAGGCTCAGCTGACACAGGAGGGGCTGCCTGCCCCTGAGGCTTACCATCCTCCGTTTCCACATACAGGCGAAGTCCCAGGTCCTTGTTATGGTTCAACAGCCAGCGGTCACTGGCTGCTGTCACGTCCAGCACCAACCAGCCCTCGTCCCCAGCTTGGAGCGTCTGAAGATCCAAAAAGAACAAGTCAGACTCCCTGTGGACACAAAAGAACAATTAACCGAGGGCTGGCACAGAAGCCTTTGTGTGTCCAGTGCCCGCCTGGGGACCATGACTGAGGCCTCCACCCTGCCTGGCTCCGGGCGGGGCACCTGTTTCGCGGTATCTACCTTACAAGGTGTGGCTATAGGTCTGTGCAGACAGAGAAACTAAGGCTCGGGGGCTCAGTCTGCCCAAGGCCTACAGCCAGGACAGCAGGGCGGGGACTGGACACCAGGACAGAGGCTGGGCCTCCTCCCACGGAGCCAGGGTGTCGGGCGAGCATCTTCCTGTCCTCCGGGCAAGGCCCCCAGGCTGGGCCGGACACACCGACAGAGGCTTGACCAGAGGCGGTGCCGGCGCAGGCACCTGTTGGTCTGCTCCCTGACCACCTCGAACACGCTGACGCGCAGGGTCCGGTTGAGCAGGTGGGTGCTGGGCAGCTTGTAGATCCGGAACTCGGCGGCCGTGAGCGCCTCCCCGGCGGGGAGCTGGGTCAGGTCAAAGAGGAACTCCTTCCAGTGGGGCTGCTGATGGCCCAGGCTGTGGTCGCGCTCCACTGTAAGACAAGGGCTGGTGTCACTGGTGGAGCTGCGGGCGGGGGCTCCGGGTGCAGAGTGGGTGGGGCCGAGGGGGTTCCACGAAGCCCAGCCGCCCCCACTCAGCCCCTTGGCTCCAGGACCCACAGAGGAGGCCGAGGACTGGTCCTCTTCCGGGGAGGTGGACGTCGGGTCGAAGGCGGAACAGGGCTCGGTGCTGGCAGGGGCATAAGGGGGCTCTCCAGGGTCTGAGGTCAGGTGGGAGGACGCAGCAGCATATGTCTGCAGCTGACACTGAAGTGGGCTCTGAGGGGCGAGAGAGATGCACACCACGTCCAGGGAGGACACTGCCGAGGACCAGTGGAGGAAAGGCCGGAAGCTGAGGGACAGGGACACTGACAGGGAACACAATGTCACAGCGATCGGTGGAGGGCCCTTTTTGGAACCAGGTGGCACAGGAAAGAGACAGGAAGAGACTAAGATACAGGTAGGAGTGATGCCCCTGGAGAGGCCTGGTCAAGTGCTGGGGAAATGGAAGGACCGGCATCTGGTGGGATCTGAGGGGGCTTCCTGGAGGAGGGGAGGCCTCAAGTGGCCTTGATGGAGAGATGGAGTCTTAGGGGTGGACAAGATGGCTGGGAGGGGACCTCCTACACACAGGTGTGGGATTATCGAGGTCACCCGCAGACCGCTGGCTTGACCATGGAGGGCTGGAATTCCGGCCTAGGAGCGTGGGCTGCGTCCAGGCCAGTGGGCCAGTGTCCAGGGCCCAGGGGATGTGTGGTTTGAGGTGGAGTGGGAGAGAGTGGACGGGGGAGGGCACAGGCTGGAGGGAACTTCATCTGGGCCTGTGGGACGAGCGGGGCTAACAGGTCAAGAGACCCCCACTTCTCCAACTGACCGGAAATGCTCAGGACAGTCATTTAGGGTCATCTCACTTTGGCCTCTTGTTACTTTCACTGGAAACCTGAAATCTGTGTTTCCGGAAAGCAGAGGTGGAGCCGCCCAGCCTTCCCCAAAACCCAGCACCGAGATTTTAATTACACGTCTGTGACTCTCAAAAAATGCTCTGGCCACTGGGCTCACTGACCACAAGTCACTGGGCTGTGGCCAAGGCGGATGTGGTGAGCACTTCCTGTCCCCTTGGTGGGGACCCGGTCCACAATGACGAGCCAGCAACTGTGCTGGGCAGGCTGGAGGACCAACGTGTCTGGGCAGGAGGGGAGCTTTTCATCCCCAGATGGGAAAGGAGAAGAAATAGAATGTCTGTCATTCCACAGTGAGTGTCCAGGTGAACTGACCCCAGTTCCAAACTTCTGTCCTGGGGTTTGTGAAACTCACATAGCACCCAGGAGTTCCGCCAGGAACGTGCCCCTCTGGCTGTTCTGGCGGGCACTAGAAGGTGGGACGTTTTAAGAAAAATAATGATTTTTACCCAGTGTTGATTAAATGTCCTGATGTGTGGAAATGGGTAAAGAGAGCACCTCCTTTACCTGACAGACAGTGGGGAGGGTGAAAAGAAGCTGTGGATTCGCACCTTTTTCAGTGGTGTTGCTTTGAACCAGGAAAGATGTTCTGAGAGAGCGTCTTCTGGCCCCCGTTGTCCACGTGCAGGCCACCGCTGCTCCAGCCAGGCAGACAGTCTCCCAGAACATGCGCTCTGCCGGGGGTCGGCCCCTGCAGGCCTCACGCTGCACAGACCAAGTGTGCACTTCCCTCTTAGCCCCCATCCTCTGTGGCCTGGGAATTCGGGTACTGCCAGCTTTCCTCACAGGACCATGAAAGAGTTTTGCAAACAAAAGACTGGACAGGGTGGCCATTCACCTGGAGTTTTGGGGGAACCTGACTTGCAATCTCCCAACTTTGCACGAAGATGTGACACCACCAGGAGGCACTGGTGAGGAGGCCCAGGAGAAATTCTGAGGCCGCCTGAAGGTGTGCTGCCATCATGGATAACAGTCACTCTCCAGACAGGATGTTCATGGCCAACCGACTTCTTCAATGGAAACAGTCTTTGACGCCCTTTATCTTGGGCAACTCTCCCTAAGACAGAAATTCAGGAATAACTACCCAAAATGTATCACCCCCATGTCATCTTTATATGTGGATTCAGAACCCATTTTGGTGGTGGCAGGACAACTGATGTGACATACATTATGATTCCTTAGATGAGGTACAGAAAAAAACCCAACCGTAGACTTCCACGACATGACCTACAGGAGAAGAAAAAGACTGCAAGAAAAGAGCAAAAAAATGCAAGAGAATCTGAACAGTCCGGGGACTACAAAGGCCAAGGCCAGTGAGGGCAAAAGGAGTGAGGACTCTGCATGACTTAATCTGTGGTGGCTGGTACAGATCTTTCATGAGAGATGAATGAATCAAAGCCTTTAAAACAAAAAAGAAAGAATGAAGATGAGCAGGCAGGCAGGCAGGAAGAGAGAGGAGGAGAGGAAGAAGCATTTATTTATTTAGTTAGTTGTTCATCTTGGATGTTCCCCCGCACTGGCCCTGGTCCAGTCTCGAACCCGGGTCCTTGGCCTTTGCGTGGTTTACATCTCTGAAGCCTCAGACTTACCTGTCTGAGTCACCAGGGCATGCCCAAATGATCTTTTTCTAAATAAATGTATTTACTTACTCATTTATTTACTCATTCATTGATCAAGTTTAATTTCTAAGCAACTGTATCGAGATTTTACTGTGTATAAGACTGCTCTGGAGGCTGGAATTTAGCAGTGAAGAAGACAGGCGAGTCAAGTCTCTGCACTCACGGCGTTTGCAGTCTAATGGAGACAGAATATGGAAGAAAAAAAAGACGTGCCCCAGTGGAGCCGCGGTGAGGTCAATCCCCTCTGAATAGCATAGGCCACACACTCCTGGATCCTGGGTTTGTGGGGAAGCAACTAGTGTGAACGACTAAATAAAAAGAAAATAAAGTGCTTCTTCCTGCCTGCTGCCTGCCTGCCTGCCTGCTTCTCTTCATTCCTGCCTGCATCTTTTCTAAAAATTAGAAAATATTTTTGAAAAAAGGAAAACGGGATGTAATTTCTACTGTATGGGTTCAAGAGTAATGGAGAGGAGGTGGCAGTGATTTTCATGAAGTGCCGAGCACGGCCTTTAAGAAAGAAATAAGAGCAAACATGAACATCTCTCCTGAGGCTAGTAGGAATATGGTAATATCATTTTGCAACACCTTGGCAAATCTACCCATGGACTTATTCTTTGACATAACACTTCCAAGACACACTGGCAAAAACACGAAAAGACGTGCACAGCGCTGCTCCTCGAGCACAGGGGACGGAGAAAGCTACTCCTCGTGTGACAGGCACCTCTCAATGTTTATCTTCCACAAAATCATAAAAGCTGCCCAAATGTTCAAATACTGAATGAGCTTCTGTCAGGAAAAGCAGCAAATGCATTTACACTCTGAATCACCTTAATGTAGCTTCCAGAACAATAAATTACGATTCACCAACATGTGGTAAAAGGATCTTCAGCCTTCTCCTCCGGCTCCTGATAAAACCGCCCCCTTGTTCATGCGAGCGGGAGGCAGCCCCTACCTTCTGACTGCACTTGTGGGCCCTTGTATCCCCCACTCACAGGTGAGACCTTCAGGTGCTGGTCGCACGCTGTGTCCACCAATGGTTCACTCTTTGTGCCCGGACAAAATTTAGAGTCATGCAGAGGGCCTGAATATGTTGTGTTTCTGACCAAAAAATAAAACTTCAAAGACACCTCTTCCTCCGGCCCAGAGTGACTGGTAAGATACTAGAATATTCTGACAGGTCTGATGGTCCTTCCCCAGCCCCAGGGGGTCCAGGTTGGGCTTTGCCTTCCAGGCCCCTGAGCTGGTTCGACCAGCTGCACGGCCTCCTGGGCCTTCTGGCCACCAACACCCTCGGGTGCCTCCGGAAGCCGCTCGCTCCGGGCTGACCCCATCCCACCACGTCTAAGGCTACTTTCCTCTCGGTCCAGCTGTGAGAGCCCCTCGTCCTGCTCTGGCCCCACACAGACCAGCCTGCCTCCCCTGTCCCTTATTCAGGGTCCCTGTCCCGATCCGTCTCCCTTCTGGACAGTGAGCAACTGAGCAGCAGGGACCCAACAATGTGAGGTGAAAACTGGAGACCCCCAGCCACCTGCTCATCGACGCCCTGGTTCTGGGGGCCAGGAGTGAGCAGCCTGGGGCCCTTCTTCCCAAGGGGCAAGGTCAGGGCGTGGCCTCCACATCACAGCGTGTCTGCATCAGAGTCCCCTCATTTTCACTTGCTGTGGACTTGCTTTCTTCTGCGGCTCCCCCAGGCCTAGAGGCACTGGGCCCCACCTGTCTGGCTAGTAGACTGAAGGCTGCAAGTCAGACCTGAAACAAGACCCGGTCCCCATGGCCCCCACAGACCACGGAGACGCACGGGGGAGCCACAGATGGACTGCGTCCGAAGGCTTTCTCCCACCCAGAAATCTCAGTGGGAGGCGCCCACCCTTTCCGAGGTATTTTAAGTCAGTGTCATTACTGACTTCGTGCAGAGCTGTTTCCATAAATGGCTCTGCCCTCATAATTACGGT
>RJWH01010680.1:0-15610 GCA_004363575.1 Solenodon paradoxus
GCATATATTCATGCATATACTCACACACATGCTCACATGCATATACTCACACGCACATACTCACACACATGTACTCAACCCTGGAGGTTTTATCATCTCTCACAGGAATAGTGATTTTTGAAACATACAGTGACAGATCAGTAGTTTGTAGATTTCTAACTACTTTCTATTTATTTTTCTTGATTTTTATCATTAGAAGTTCCCTGTCACCCTTGTCACCTCCCAATAGTGCAGATATTTAATACTTGCCCAAGTCAGATACTGAAACATAATCCCCTAGGATGAGATCATTAAAGACAAGTGAATTGCTTCATTGCAAGGAGAGTGTGAATCACCTGGATATATTCCCCCCTAGTGTTTCAGTCCACGGGTGGAAACAGGAGATGACTAGCCCTGTGCACAGACTGGACTGCGAGCCCTCCATCACTGCATTTCTCGGGGCCCTCCCCTCCAGTCTTCCTGTGTTTCAGTGCAGGCGCCACAGTGCCCGTAGGGATGGACACACGTGTCCCAGAGTGGGACAACCCCAGACCTTCTCACTAAGAGCCGTGCCAGGGGAGGAAGCTGCCAGAACACAAAGCCAATTTTTAAAAGCTTCCCATCGTTTAACTGTGTGAGTAATACATTTTAATGACACAGGAGAGGCATCCAAAATAAGTATAATCATCACAAATTCTATCATCAGCGAGAGACTGATCACTACTCACAATAAGACATCATTCCCTTTCTGAATTTTGTTCTAAAAAAGCGCACCTTTTTAAGGCACATAGTCATGCATGTGCTGCCTGACTGATCTGTCACCTCCCTCCCACTCATCATGCAGGGGTTCCACGCAGTTAGATAGATGCCACTGCCGCACTTCTGCAGAGCAGCCCGCTGAGCTGCCCTGGTCCTGGTCCCTCCAGATCCCCTACCATTCTGCCCCATACACTGACCGCAGAGTGTCTGGGCAGGCTGGCCCTGAGTTGCCCTCATGTCAGCACCTCAGACCCCCCCCCAGGATGCACCCTTCCATGCAGGCTCAAGAGCTTCTGGAAAGTTCCTCTCATGTCTGCTGTCCTGGGCTCCAGCAGCGGAGGGAGGGGACAGCGCCTCCTGTTGCCAAGAGACCTGCTGGCCATCAGAGCAGCATTTCTGCAGCCGGCTCTGCTTCCTCCCGTAGCAACCTCACCTCCAGCCATCTGTCTCTGATCTCCTCCCAGTTTCCTTAGAATTTACTAAATGAAGGTCTTTGGCCTCGGCCATTGGCTCTAGACATAAAGCCAGATGCGCATTAGCACCTGGGTTTGTGGATTGAGACACAGGCAGGCACCGGTGGCTTCTTTCTACTTCTGCCCACCTACACTTGCAAGGAGACCATGGGCTCTAAATGGAGCTCGCCCTCATCCCCAAAGTACACGTCCCCTGGCCTTCAGGGACGTTACTGTCCAAGCACCACAAGTGAGGTCAGGCCTCCATGTGCAGGTCGTGTGGACCAGTACTTCGGGGATGCGCTCACACAGTCCTCACACCAAGTGTCCATGCCCCAGCCCTGCCTGCTGAGATGGTCTGGCTGCTCCGAACCCCCATGACACATCTGCTGTCACCCCAGCAACTCAGGAACATGGGTTTGAGCTGAAGGGACAGGGTGGAGGTGTGGGAAGGGGCCTCAAATGGGCTCAGAAGAGCACTCTCTGGTCTAGTTCCTCCCAGCCACCCTCTATAACTGCCCCTCGGCAGGAGATGCAGTGACCCCCTTACTCATCGCTGTCTGTTCATCTTTCTATCCAGGTACCCAGGAAAATATCCATCAGATGAGGTTAAGATGCTGAAACAAAGTGCCCCCAGGCCCCAACCCTCAAATGACTTAATGCATGAAATGTTGTTTCTCACAAAGGAGCCAGGGCACGCCAGATGAGCCTTGGTGTCTCAGAGACACTCAGGACCCATGTGCCCACTGACGTGGACACCAGACAGTACCGCCCAGCCAGAGTGGACGGTGCACAGCCCTCCTGCTCACCTCCCTGGGGCAGTGTGCTCATGTCATCACCCCAGGCAAGGGAGGCTGTGAGGGAAACCCCAAGCCCTTTGCAACACTGCTCTCTGGAGTCACTAATGGAGTCACTGGGCAGGGTGGGGCAGTGGAGGGGTGGTCTGACCCAGTGGAGGGGACTCCGGGGAGCCTGCATTTCTGCTTTGAGGAGCAGGGAAGGGGACACCCGTGGGTCAAGAGCAGGCCCAGTCTATTTATTTTCTTTTCTTTTATTTGGGGGTGCCCCAACAAGCTCAACTTGTGGGTGAAGGGCCCCAATCTGGTAGGGTCTGGGCATGACTTGTAGGTGTTGTCACCCACTGGTGAGCAGGCAGGTGCAGAGGCAAAACTCTGGAGGGTAAGGTCAAAGGAGCTGGGTTTGAATCCTGGCTTTGCCACCTTCCTGCTCTATGGAGGCGGTGGAGGGTCTCTTGGCAGGTCTCAGAGGAACACTCTGCCACAATGCCCAGGCATGCCAGGGTGCCTCTGGGGCAGGGGAGGAGAAGCCCTCAAGTTGTTCAAGAGAGGGTGGGGGCCTAGGAACAGGAGAGGTGGGTGGTGTCCTCGCAGTGGCTGACACCTCGGGCAAACTTGGGTCAGAGCAGGGATGCCTTCCTCAGGGCCCAAGTGACAAGTTCTAACTCTTCTCTCAGGGCGGGGTGGGGGGGGGGGCTGAGTAGGGGGCTTGAGAAGCTGCCTAAGCCAGGCCAGGGGCAGCCAGAGCCCAAAGTCCCCTGCCTGGGATCATGGGGTTGAGAAAGTAGACCTCACCTGTTACTTCTGAGACATTTCCTGGGAAGGGGCAGCAGGACATGTTACTAAGGGGAGGGGCATGAATAGAGGGAGCACGGCAGGCAGTCTGTAGCTTTGTGTAGGAGCCGCTGTCTATCCACCCCGTCCTGGGTCCTCTTGGGCCAAAGTCACCGCCGAACTGTGGTCCTGGTGACCATCTCTCTCTCTCTCTTTTTTTTAGTATTTTATTGTAGTAACTTTTTTTGCAAACTGAAATAAACTCATATGTGTAGGTTCCCCATATGTGCAGTTTCCCCATTCTTCAGTTATATCAACACACCCTGCCCTCCACCACATCACCAGTGTTCTTCCCCATTGTCCAGTGGGCTCTGCCACACTTGCCCAACCTGTCCCATTCCCTGTTGGTGACCCCAGTTCTGTTGCAAGTGTCCATGGGCTGGTTTTGTTTAGTCTGTTCCTTATCTCGTTTGTTGACATTCCACCTATGAGTGAGGTCATCTGGTATCTGTCTTTCTTCTTTTAACTCATTTCACTAAGAATCACCCCCTCTAGTTTCCTCCTTGTTGATTCAAATGACAGGGTTTCAGCTCTTCTAAAGACTGTGTAGTATTTCTTTGTGTATATGTACCACAGCTTCTGGATCCATTCATCTGATGTTGGGCACTCAGGTAATTTCCAAGTCTTAGCTGCTGTGCATAGGGCTGCAGTAAACATGGGGATAAAAACATCTCTGTGGATGGGTGCATTTGTATCTTTTGGGTAGAGACCCAGAAGTGGAATGATGGGATCATATGGAATTCCCATCTTCAGTTTTTTGAGGAAACTCTGAACTGTTTTCCATAGGGGTTGTACCAATTTGCACTCCAGCCAACAACGAAAAAGTGTTCTCTTTTCTCCACATCCTCGCCAGCATTTGTCATTTCCAGACTTTTTGATAATAACCAGTCTTTCAGGTGTTAGGTGGTATCTCATTGTTGTTTTGATTTGCACATGCCTGATAGCCAGCAAGTGGGACTATCTTTTCATGTGCCTGTTGGCCATCTGCATGGACGGGTCTATTTCTGTGATTTCTCCTCTTCCTGCTGCAGAGAACCACGGGGCAGGGTGGAGGCAGGGCAGGCAGAGTCCAGGCAGCTTCGTGAAACTGTCAGGAAAGGCTCTGTCTGACCAGAGTGTGGGAGAGGAGCCAGCTGCCACTGCTGCGTCCCAGGTAGGTCCCCATCCAGGACACAGGCGACATGGTAGGGACTAAGGCACAGGGTTTCTAGGTAGAAGACCATGGAGGGAGGGATGGGCAGAGTCCCAAGAGTCAGAGTGGCAAGGAGAGGGAAAGACAACGGGCATCAGGAAAGGGCAGATCTGAAGTCACCTGTGAACCACGGGGCTCACTTAAACGCACGCTCATGTGGCCTGATACCAAACACCACAGCAAAGGCTTAAAGCTGGCTACAGGTGACCAGGGCCCAGCTGACAGCTGACCAGTGGATGGTGCACATCAAGGCTTTGATAACTGAACTGAAACCCGACTCACCCAAGGAGGCAGGGGATCCCCACATGCACCTAACCAGGTCCCGCCACTAAAGGCACTGACCTGTAGATGCTAAACGAGACCCAGGGTCACAGTGTAAAATGCCTCAGCAGTTCCAGATACAACCTGAAATTACATGACATCAAAGAACCAGACCCACCCAACACGCTGCGGGAGTCCGGAACACACCAGGCCAGGAGGGCACGGGTGTCAGGACGAGCAGATGCGCCCTCGACGCAGCGCCAGGGAGGAAGGGCCAATGCTCAGAGCCAATGGGAAGAGGAGCGCCACGTGAGAGACAGAAGATAGAAAAAGAGTCGAGTGGAAATGAAGACCATTAATGTCACCAGAGCGTCAGGGAGAGAGGAGTGCAGCGCAGGAGATAATCGCTAAAACTTTCCAGATTAACCAAAACAAACAGTGACACCAAGCAGGATAGAGTTAAGAAACCCATGTTTGTGCCATCAGAACCCAAGTGCTGGACTGAGAGGTCATCAGAGAGCAGACGGGCCAGGACGAGCAACGGGCCAGCAACTGGACATCTGCCCGGTTCCCACAGGAACTGTGACACTGACCACAGTGGGACCAGTCGTTTCCGCTCAAAGAAACGGAGGCAGCTGCAGTTCATGGCCATGAACCACCCTCCAGAGAGGTGGCGGGGACGCTGTCCCAGCAGGAACTGGGGTTCCAGCAGAGCCTGAGCAGGGCAGAGGGGATCCCCAAGCCTCGCAGCCAGCCAAGCAGTGGTCGCTGTGGCAGCCTCAACTCGGTGGTTCTCTGAAGGAGACCCGTGGTCTCAGCTCCCACACTGCAGCGTTCGAAGCTTTCACTCAGGTCTATGAAGCAAGATGCTGAACAGACTAAAAGTCAGCTTGGCTTGACGGCCTCTAAGAGGAAAGGCAGCAGAGAAACCACTACCTCCAAACCTGAAGACAGAATGCAAAGGGTCCCAGCCCCCCATGCTCGTCCCCACCAGAGTGTTCAACCGCACCGAGTATCCCCCTGAATGCTTGCCCCCCAAGTTCTGACCTCCCCATGGAGTAACACACACACACACACACACACACTTCCCTCTCCCACGTTCACCTCCCCAAGCTCTCCTTCCCTAGTGCTCAGCAAACTGCCCAGCAGCCGCTGAGCACTCATGGACACCACCCGAGGCGGCCCACAGCCCAGCCCCACCTGTCTCAGACACAAATCAGCACAGGCCAGAGCTGAGATTAGCATCAGGGTAGACTTCCAGGCAGGAAAATGACCGATTAGTTAAAGAAAAACATCAACTGTACACAGTCCCTTTCAGAAAATAAAACAGAAGGAAATATTCAGCAGCTGGCTGTGGAAGCCAGTGTTTCCCAAGAAAACTGCAGAACACTATCCCTGATGTAAGCAGACACACAAATCATTACTTAAATGTTTTTTTTAATCACAACCTGAAAGACAAAAATTTAATATTACACTGATGTGTAACGTACATCAAGCATATGATTCAATGTAAAAAAAATAAATCAATAGGCATGTTCTGGTATCGCAGGCATTAAATCTGTGGCTCTGGCCAACATAGTGCACATGCATTGCAGGGACCCAAGTTTGTGGCCTGGAGCTGGGGGGTTGCGGGGAGCAAGAGGAACAACTAAATAAGTACACACACACAGTATGCATCATATTAACAGACTAGAAACAAAACACACAATCTTATAAAAAACAACTTGACAAAATTCAATATATTTATTTAAAATATATATTAAAAACATTTATGACTAAAACTGGGCTGGCAAGGATTAGAAGGTGCTTACTTAATAAGATAAAGGTCATCACACACACGGAGTTGTCTTGCTTAATAGTGAAAGCGTGAATACTTCCACCTCAAATGGAGCAGAGCCAAAATGCTCACACTGTCCCTGTGAGGACATGAGGCAAGAAAAAGTAACAAGAGCCACAGGTGCTGAAATGAAAGAGAAAATGGTCTCTGTTATAGACACTATGATTCTCCAGAAAAAAACACCCCCAGTAGCTGATAAATCACTGCAGAATGGTCCTAGCAGACAAGGTCAAGGGACAAAGATGAACCCCATTTCTACTGACGCAAAGTGGAGCCTGATCTGCGACATACAATTTCAATAGATCATGAAAATGTACAGGCCCTGCATTCTGAACAGGACAGCACACTGACAGAGCAAGCCAGGAAAATGCCAAGTAAATAGAGAGAAGTATGGTGTCTGTGTATTTGAAGACTCAAGAGTTAGGAGAGCAAATCTTCCCAAAGTAATGTATGCATAAAATGCAATACAATAAAAATTCTCGGAAGATATTTTGGGAGACAGTGACAAGCTAATTCTGAAATGCCTATGAGAAGGCAAATGAAGTAGAATAATCAGAACGATTTTGAGATAAAAAATGGTTGGAGGAATGGTCTACTCAATTTTAGGAATTCTTATAAAGTTTCAGTCACCACAGGAGTTTGATATTGATGAAAAGGTAGAAATGTATATGAAGCAAACATAATATACAATCCAGAAATAGACTCACCATAAATAGAAACTGACTTTACCCAATCAAAAAGAGAATTCAGTGGAGTAAGCATAGTTTTTTCAACTAATGGTGTTGGAAAGAGTGGACACTCACATGCAAAAAAATTTAATAAATAAATAAATAATAACATCAGTGGGAGCCTGGCATCTTGTATAAAATAGACCAAAAGTTGATCATAGGTCAATATAAAAGGGAAAACTGTCAGACTTTTAGAGAAAGTGTAGGAGAAATTATTCATGCCCATGATTTATACAGAGTTATTAGATTTGAAACTAGAAGTATGAACTTTAAAAAAGAATGATAAATTGGACCTTGTCAAAATTAATACTTTTGTATTGCAAAAGATAATATTAATAGAATAAAAAGGGGAGAAAGTATTTATTAACCACATAAGCAATGTAGTGTTTGTACCAGAATATTTAAAAAAAAAATTATGAAGAGTGCGAACAATTAATGAAATATGGACAAAAGATGTGAACAGACATCACAACAAATATATAGATATATAGCTACTTATATATATGTATATATATACATATACACATACATGATCTATATCACAAGTTCAGGATAAGATTCTCAGTATTATTAATAATTAGGAAAATCACATTAAAGTTCAAATGTGAAACAATTTCAATTTCACAGGTACCAGAATAACTACAATCAGAAAGATACTAGCAAACGTTGAAAAGTGTGTGGTGAGATGTAATGTGTCCCATGGTAACTGCGGCGACCTACTGTATTGTATGTTTGAAAGTCGCTAAGATAATTGATCTTAAAAGTTCTAACAAGAAAAAAACATTTGCAACACTTTCAGGTGACAGATACTAGCCGGACTTACTGAAGCAGTAACTTCGTGGTCTATATTTAAATTCAATCACTTTCCGTGTATAGTAAGCTAATGAAAAGTAACATGCCAATTATACCTCAACAAGACCAGAGAAAAAGAGGAAAGTCTGTGGGGTAATGTTAACACTCACACGTTGCTGGCGGGCAGCGGCAGAGTGTGCGGCACGCAATCTGTCCTCGTCCATGCAAGCTCCTCCAACAGGTACAGAGAGGGCAGGTGGCTGATAAACAGAATTTCATCACACTTCTGCAAACAGGGAATCCAGGATAAAGGCACCAGCATATTTGGTGTCCGCTGGGTGTCAGGTTCACAAACGCCATCTCCCCACTGAGTCCTCGCCTGCAGGTCAGGCAACCCTCACTTCTATGGTGTCCACGCCTTTCATGGGGGCTCCACCGTCATGACCTTATCAACTCCTCAAAGCACCATCAACTTGAAGACAGGTTTCACTCTATGAATTCAGGCAGGGACACAAAAATTCCAACCCGATCACAGTATGTGGATTTCTTTTTAAAACACAAATGTACAAAGTAACTCAGCCATTCCTCTACTAGAGACTGACCCCAAATAAATGACAACGAATCCACACAAAGGTTGTGCTCAAGACAGCATTAGAGAGGACAGCCCAACCCGAAAGTAGTTCAAACAGCTGTCGGATGGGGCAGCAGTGAGCAGAACGCGTCCTGTGGGTGCGCTGACACACTCCTGTCCATACAAGAAACAAAGTGCTGATGCACACAGCACTATGGGTGAATCGCCAAAACACCCGAAGTGAAAGAAGTCAGACGCACAAGACACAGGCAGTAGGATTCCATGAGTGTGGACTGTCCAGAAAAGGCAAACTCAGAGACAGACAAATTAGCAGTGACTGGGAGCTGGGGATGAGAATTAGGTGTGGCTGCAAACACGATGGTTTGGGGGTGATGGAAATGCTCTAAAAGTGGTTTCTGGTGATGGCTGTGCAGTGCAGTTCTCTAAACTCATTAAACTGTGCCCTTAGACAAGGTCATGTTATGCTATGCAAGTTATACCCCAAGAAGATGTTAAAAAAAAAAAAAAAAAAAAAAAACCTCACTAGACACCTGCTAGAATAGCCAAAATGTAAAGGCTGATCAACACTCTGCCGAGGACGAGAATCAGCAGAACTTGCATGCACCTCCAGCAGTGGGGCAAAATGCACAATTTCAGAAAACTAAGTGGAAGCTGCTTTAACACTGGAGTCTCACATACACGTGACCCTGCCATTCCTGGATGCTCACCCAAGGGAAACGAAAGCAAGTATTTAAAGAAAAGCACCCATGCACACGTGCATAGTCGTGCTGTTTGTAGCAAGAAGGGCCTCCACGGTCGGATAGAGGTGCGCACTGCAGCACAGCCGGCCTGCACGGTCACTGGGCAGCAGAAGGCATGTGCGCATCCAGCCGTGTGGGTCCACGTCGAGTTGTTTTGAAGAGAAGCCAGACAAAGGGAGTCAGACCAGAGGATCCAATTTCAAACTGCTGGAAGCTGGAAATCCTGGGGGTTAGCAGGCAGAACAGTAGTTGCCGGGAGCAGAGGCAGAGGTCACAAAAGGGAACAGGGCATCTGGGGTGGATGTGCTCCTTACTGGGACTACAGTGGTTTCCCATGGGAACAGACCGTAATGGCCCGTCTGTGCCTCTTATTTTGTGCCAATAGTGACTCTATAAAATGAAAGGCCTCGTCCAGGTGGCTTTTCCGCACGGCCCCCCAGGCACGGTGGTGCCTTACTGTGGTTCTTAGCGTCTAAGGATGACCATGCAGACAGCATCCTAGCGCCACCGATTTCTTCAGGGCTCCGTGGGCAGGTAGGCCGGGAGCTTTCCACACCTGAGATCTCTGGAGGCAGGACTAACAGAACTCATCATTTACAGATTATTTAAAAAAAAAAAAAAAAAAAAAAAAAAAAGGAAAGGAAAGGAAAGAAGGGAAGAGAAACGGAGACGCATTTTTATTTATTTGTTTATTTTGGTTCCTTCCCCCACCCTCAACCGTGGGTCCTGAACCTGGGTCTTTTGGCTTTACATGGCCCACACCCCAGCATTTCAGTCACCTGAGCCATCAGGGTGCACCATATTCCACTTTTTAAATTGAAGGTTTTGCTAAGTGCCCAGCCTTAAGAAAAGAACTGGCAGAAGGGAGGTGGATTTTTCCCTTGGGGAGACTTACTTGATGTGTATTGTGCTGGGGGCTGTCATTCAGGGCTTCCCTGGCAGGACCAGGTTCGAAAGGGGTGTTCCAGCTCTGACTCATCAGGCAGAGGCGAGATGTTTCCAGAGTTGAGCACAGCTGCTAATAGGGATGGCAGGGTGTGAACATGTGACAAACTGAAACTAAACTTCTGTCTGAGGTTTATCAGAGTTAAACAAAAGCAAGCTGCCTGTCCTGCTCCTAAGATGACAGTGAATCTTTCTTTTCCCAAATTTGTAGAATTTAGCAGAACTTCATTCATAGGGATGTGGGTGGTGGGGCTGCAGGCGGAGGTCAGTTGTCTCGTAACAGCAGAAATCCCGATGGAGTTTTCTGAGTTTCTCTACCCCCACACTCCCACCCACCCAGAGGAAATGCTCTATGAAGCCAAGAATCCCTACCAAGGCAGCCCCTGGGGACAGGTGTCATTTCCCATGGTTTCTGCAGTAAAGATTTGGATGAAGACTTGGTTTAATTCCATGACTCGGAAAATGTGTGAACACAGCACCGCCAGCATCAAGCTGACACTGGACTGTGAAGGGACCTGTGGGGATGAAGCCCAGACCCCACAGCCAGACACTTGAGGGTCCCTGCGCTTGGCTGCACCCACTGGCTGACATTTGGCGTAGTTGAGTTTATCACACCTTGTTCTTAAGACTTCGCATGGGTTCAAGCAAGGTCACTCTTCACACCAAGGACAGGGACACAGTGAGGCTACTGAAGACTCCGAGAACATCAGAAACCAGATATTTTGGTCAATCCACACACACAGCCGACCAGCCCAGGCCCAATCTGAGTGTCACTGGCCCGCGTGGCCCAGGGCACTGGCATCAGGGGTGGGGGTAGGGCAGAGGCCGCTCTGGACCAAAGGCTCCCCCCACGGCCCTGTGGTGGCAGTGCTGGCCCTCAGCCAAAGCAAGTCTGCAGCTGTAACCACCATCAGAACCACACCATGCCATGCCAGCAGAAGGGACAGGGTGGGGACCTGTGCAAAACTGGCTCCCCTGGGACACAGCCCACCCACCTCTCACAAGCCCTGGCTCCCGGCCCAGCCTGGGATCAGAGGTGGAGAGCCCCAAGCTTCCGTCCCGTGGCCACCAGCCTGCAATGACAGAACAAGAGGCCTTGTGTCGGTTTCTTCCAGTAGGCCATGCCCCTCCTCACTTGGGCCTCCAAATCTGGGTCCAATGATGGTTTCGATGGTGTGAGGATGGGCACCTGGAAGTAGGGTCACTTCCCATCCTGCCCGTCACTGCCCGCTCAGTCCCCAGGAGGCGCTGCTGACCTGCCCTGCGCCAAAAGGGAGCTTTGTGAGTCTGACGCTGGAGGAATCATGGCACATCAACTGCTCTAGGAACTGGTGGGGCAATGCTTTTTCCCACTAGTGAGAAAAGAGATTTTTCCCATAATGTGGGCATAAAACTTTCATAAGCAATCATTATGTGTTTATCCTGTGAGTTGTAAATTATCTGCTAAGTGTCTAAAAAGCAATTTCGCTGTAAATGCCTGGTGTCTCTGCCAGCGTTATGGTGTCCCTGCCACTATGGTGCTGAGGGCGGGACAGCAAGACAAGGAGTCCTAGTCCCCTGTGCAAAGGGGGCACTATGTCATCTTTTGCCACAAGAGTTCTGCAGGATAAGGCACCCTGGAATGCAGCAGCTGGGATACAGCATTTCTTCCTTAGGTCTGCAGAGCTGTGGGGCCCACATCCCAGTGGTCCTGCCTGGCAGTCACCTCGGTCAGCAGGGGCTGGGTATCACCTGGCTGCACTGAGTGGGCTGAGGGGTCCATTCCATGTGTCTTAGCATCCTTGGATATCTTCTCAGGACCAGACAGAGCAGAGAACAGCAGAGATTCTTGGTCCTAAACTAGGGACCACCACAGGCCTTTCTATTGGCCAACACAAGTCACCAATTTAACCCCAAAGCCCAAGGGACAGGTGAGCTTCACCGAGAGATGAAGAACTGAGAACAATAACCTATCATGGGTTTAACTCTAAACTCCAGCCTTATCCCCAAATGAACCTGAACATCAGACAGAGGACAGGGCCAAGGAGACGTTGAGATCCTGCCGGATTCTGAGCCAGCTGCCCACGCCCCCCTGGAGTCAGCGTGAGCCTGTGCACATGTAAAATGTCTGCAACTAGCCTGGGCTTGAGGCATTTATGTTTCCATTATATTCATGAGGATTGATGATGTGCTTTGTTTTTAATTGGCTGCACCTATAACAAAAGAGGAATGCATTCCTATAGAGACAAAACAACATAATCACACTCTTAGAAAGGGTGAACCATTTCTTAATGTGGTCTAACACCCATGGTATATTCTAATTTTTTAATTGCTCTCACAGTGTCCTGTGCAGGTACATGATCATGAGGCCCCCAGGACATTCAATGCTTTGACACTAGTGAGGACTGAGTCCCATCCAGACTGTCCACAGTACCCTTCTTGAAAAAGCTCAGGACAGAGGGGAGACAGGGTGGGGACACCATCTTACAGCCCTCAGTGGAACGAGTGAGTGGGGGTCTATCAGCCGGGAGAAGTCCTCAGGGGGAGGATGGAGGCAGGCGTTCACAGGGCGGCGAGGCACCCCTAGCCCCATGATTTCCACCACCGGAGGAAGTGCCACCTGCCTCCTGGAGGGGCCTGCAGGTCACAGACCCAGGGGCCGTCTCAGCGTCAGCACAGCGACACCCGGCTCCCAGGACTGTCCTCCTGACCCCCACAGCATCCTCTCTAGAATGTTTTGTGATCATTGATGCAGGACGGGCATGTGTGAGAAGAGTGTTTGGAGGAAATCAGTAAAAAAGCAAAAAAGATTATAATTACTTACTTCAGACTGGCTCTTGAAGGAGGAGACGAGGGAAAAGAGGGAGAGAAGAGACAGGGCAACTTGGGGAACCAGTGGAGGTCTCATTCAGAGACTCTGAGGACGGAGCTGAGCTGGGCTGGATGGCTAGGGTCTCCAGGTTCAATAACCCAGGGCAGGTGACTGCTGCCCCCCCCCGGAAGCCACGGACCTGCTGGTCTCACCTCACCCTCCTGTGCTCCAGCAAGGTCCGCTCCCCAGACTCCAGAGGTCCATGTCCCCGGGCCACTGTCTCCTCCCCCACCGCTAAGATCTGCCTTAAGATGGGTCCAGGCACGGGGTCACGGCAGGAGTGATGGGGACTGAGGCCTGGCCTTAGGTGGGTCAGGCAGCAGTGAGAACTACCCATTCCAGGCTGTCGTCCTGGACCCAGGGCCAATACCTGGAGTGCCAGGCCATGGACAGGATCAGGCACAGAAGGGGGTGCAGACACCCCTAGCAGCAGCATAGGAAGGAGCCTGTGGCCATGCTGCACAGTCTCTCTATGCCGGACCCGAGGGGAGAGTGGGCTTTGGGACCAGAGGAACGTAGACAGAGCTCGATCACAGAGGTGACGTGGAGAAAACAGCAGTGACCTCACATGAACAAGCCCCCTTATTCATGAGGTTACCCCAGCTGGCTCTCCCCCACTGTGGGCAGCCAAAGGGCAATGGGGTTTGGACCAAACCAGCAGACAGTGAACGTGCCCCAGGAGAAGCAGTCTGAGCTGTGACACTTGCTATGTCTGCGAACCGATTTCTCCTGAGCCCGGAACTCGCTCTGAGGCAGATGAACCACAGACCCCTGCAGCCAGCGTGGGCGGGCCACAGCAGGTACGGTGACAGAATCAGACCGTGTACAGGCACATACCCCACCCTCCATACTCACTCATAGTCTGTCACATTGTCTTCTGGGCATCACTGTGTCCAGTGTCCACAGCTCACGACCTAATGACCCGAAACCCAACTACAGTGTCAACTCCATCAGGACAGGATCTTGTGTGACCTGGTCAGTGTCTCCTGCACATTTTTTACAACTTTCCCTACTACCTGGCAGGGACTGGATGAATATCAGTTCAGCTGGATGGTACAGAGATGAAGACTCAGACATGGAGATAGAGACAGAGATGTGGACATAAAGGCAGACCCAGAGACGAGGAGACAGAGGGATCCACAAAGACAGTGCAGGCTCTGCAGCAGGGCTGGTCACTCAAGAGCCACAGCAGCTGATCCCCACAGGCTGACGGAGGCTCAGTCCACGTTGAGGCCCTGGCCTATGGGTGTCACCACACCTGGCTGCAAGCCTCCGTTTTCTGTTCCCCAGCAGGCATTTGGAGAGAAGAAAAGGACGCAGGAAAGAGAGGATGATTCAACTTTGGCGACAACCGTGGCTACTTCTTTCAGATGCCTGGCGAAGCCTCTGGAAGAAGCTCTGGGAGCTCGTGTTCTGCCCTCACACGAAAACGGAGAGGTGGGGCGGGACTCAGGACAGCATTCAGGAGATGATGGGGAGACGGGACTTCCCTCCCGGAGCATTTTCTGTTCTGCTCTGCTGTCTCATGAGCCAAGGATGACTGGGGCCGAGGGAGACCATGTCCCCAAGGTGTCTTATCTACCTGCCTGCAGAGGAAGGCCACCAGGTTCGGGAGCCTGGTTCCCCGTGTGCCTGCAGAGCTCTGAGTCCGCCAACCATCCCGCACACGGCAGCCCCATCTCTGGGAGCTGAAGCCAGAGTCTGGGAATCCACTGAATCTCCAGTGTTTCCAGCTTTCCGATGTTGGACGCGACCGGAGTCCAGCTTGCAGCCTGGCTGGGGACCGGGAACCACCCCATAGAGGTCACGGCCTCTGTGAGCAGCTCAGCCTGGGATACGATTCCCTAGGAAAAGAAAGCCCCTTCTGCTAACTCCATGTCTCAGGCTCAGCCAGGACAGGACCCAGACCCTGAGTCTTTGCACCCAGCCTCCAGAAGACCCCTGACCCTTTGCACCCAGCCTCCAGAAGGCCCCTGCACGGCCCTCCGATAGCTCAGGAGCTAGACCATCCTAAACATCAGCACTGCCCAAGGCAGGGCCCCCTCAGCTCTGCTTCCTGAACGGCACTGTCCCTGTGCTCCTGGCAGATTGTGCAGAACAGAGAAGGCTCTGCATGAATTGAAAATGCATCAAGGTTCTCCAAGACATCAAAGCCCATTTCTGTGCTCACGAATAAAGCACATTTCATGGACCAGCAGCATAACCACCTTATGTTCAAAACACACAGACCCACTTAGCAACATGTCCATCTTCTCATTTCTTAGGCACGATCTCGGTGCAGAGTGACACCTGCCTTAGCTTTCATTAAAAGGGAATAATGTTCAAGTGCATCTAGAAGGATAAAGGACATTGTCTTCCTTTAAGGATAATTAAGTGCTTGTTATAGATATTTTACTACACCCTGCAGATATAGGACTCACGCCACCTGCCCATGGCAGAACTGGCTGCAATGCTGCAGGTGCAGGGAGGGTCCAAGGATAGTGTCCCCTCTCGGGTGATCACGAGCATGAACTGTATGCCCCCCAGACCACCGTGAGAGCAAAGGGCGTCTCTAGACTCTGCTACTGCATCCCTGAGGGCCAGTCTGGAAGGCAGCCTCGGGGCCCACTCCTAGCATGTGTGCTCTGGTCCTGGACTCTCAGGGGAAGCTGCCCCTAGTGGCCCGTCCATTCCCCTTGCCAATTTATCTAGCATGTATTTTCTAGAGCCCAGGTGCTGTCCTTGGTATTGAAGATATGTCATAGCAAAACAGCCTCAGCCCCTGTGCTAAGTTCACTTTCTAGGGAGGGATACAGAGAAGGAACAGTTAAAATCCCAGAATGACAACCTGTACCAGATATCGGGACAGAAA
>RJWH01010681.1:0-15618 GCA_004363575.1 Solenodon paradoxus
GTCCTCCTCCCTCAGACCAGGAGTCCGGACCCCCGTCCTCCTCCCACAGACCAGGAGTCCGGACCCCCGTCCTCCTCCCCCAGACCAGGAGTCCAGATCTGATCTCCGCCCACTCATCCTGCGAGGTCCCCGGACCTCTCACCTGGTCCTCCTCGCCGTCCTCCAGCTCCGAGTCCTCCTGAGTGAAGGGCACGGCTCCCTGCGTGGAGTGGAAGCGTAAGCGGTAGAGCAGCCGCACCCACTGGCCGAATTCACGGTCACGGGTCTGGCACGGTGCTCGCAGCTGCAGGTAGAAGGCACGGCCCGTGCGGAACTTGACTTTGAGCTGCCAGCGGCTTTCGTCATGTACGAAGAGCTGGACGAACTGCAAGGGGAACAGCCTGGGGGAGGACAGAGCCGCTCAGGTCCCACCCTCCTGACTTGTTCGCCAGCCGATCCCATGCGTCGCTCGCGCGCCGCCTGGATAGGACGCTGTTGAGTGGAATTGTTTCCATTCCCAACTTTTTCCATCGCCAAAGCACAGTGGATGTCTCCCCAGCTCCAGGAATACGCAGCCGCCTACTGGAAGCTTCCGCCCTGTGTGGCCGGTTATCGGACTTCGTCACCCAGCAGCCACAGTGCTGCCTTCCTTTCTCTCCAAACTGCTTCTCTCCGTCTTCCCATCTTAACCACACCCCCCTGGCTCTGTCCAAATGCTTGGAGTCGCCCCAGCCGATTTCTCTGTCACCTCCGTTCAGTTCTCTCACCAGGCCTGACGGCTCCGCTGTGAAAATGTACCCACCGTCCGCGGGGCACCCGGCTCCCTGCCGCCGCTCACCCCGTCTGTTCCTCACGCAGCCGCCAGAGGGCGCCGGCGAACACCTAAGTGAGCGCTTCGCCGCCGGGGCTCCGAGCAGAAGCGAAACAAACTAAGTCCTCACCTTGACCGCAAGGTCGCCCAGGATCTGCCCCCTTGTTCAGTCTCTGACCGCAGTTCCCGACCTCTCGCTCTGCTCGCTCTGCTCCAACCACACTGGCTTGCTCGCTGTTCATAAACATGCGAGGCCTGGTGCTGCCCGGCCGAGCAGAATCCGGTCCCTCTGGCGGGATCCCCCTCCTGCTGTTAGCTGGGCATCGGTCTCCTATGTGTCTCAAGAGGCCCCTTGTGGGGGAGGCCTCCCTGCAGGCCTGACAACCACGTCCACCCTAGCAGAGCCCCCGCCCCACCCCCCCAGCCTTCCCCGGGGCATGTGTCCCCATGACTTTACTCTCCTGGACCGCTGTCCTCCGTTTACTATCTGCCTTCCCAGCAAAATGTGGGCTTGAGGGCAGAGATGTCCGCTGGATTTTGCTCACAGCTGTCTCCCTAGGACCCAGAGCGGACTGCCGCTCATGGGTGCTTGCTGACTTCAGAGTGCAACCAGAGAAAGAAACGACCCAGAGAGGGCGGGTGACTTGGCCACACAGCCAGGCCGAGCCTGAGTGGCCCACGCTCTTAATCACACACTGGCCGAGCACTACCTCCAGGAATTGTCCTCAAAGCCACCTCCCATCTGTGCACACGGATGTCTCCTGCCTGTCACACTGGTTGTAACCCCATCTCAGTACGCCAGTGAACAAAACTCAATCGACTTTGTTCCCTGAATGGAATAATGATAATTGATGCTTAAGGAGCGCTTACTCTGTGCCAAGCTGTCTGTGCTGTTCCACGCACTTGACAAAGACTGACTCTGTTTATAGCCTGATGGGCTTGGAAGGTGGGAGTTTCTCTTATCCTCCTCTTCCGGAGGAGGAACGGAGGCATAGACAAGTAAGGAACTTGATCAAAGCCAGTGAAAAAGAGGTGAAGACACCTCGTATGACATGTCCTGGCCTGAGGTCAGACATTGGTGTTGAAGGAGGCAGAGTTTGTTCAATCATATGTGTCTGAGAAAGGCCCTGGAAGTTGCTGGCATTCATGTTGATGTGAAACGAATATCCACATGGGCTGATGCGGGGCGGGCAGAGGGGAAATGCAACCTGTGGCACGTGTCTGTGCTGTCTGGGACACATGTACCTGTCAGAACTGGCCCCACAGCCCAGGGCTGGATGCTGCTTAGATATGAGGGGTAAGGGGTGAGTTTGAAGGCTGAGTTTGCAGATAGAATCCAGTGTTTTCCTTTGATGTGTTTATTGGGGGAGTATATTTGCATTACTTTGTTTTCAGTGGAAAAATCCAAACGACACAGACCTGAGGGGGCACTGTGTGCGTGGCAGGGGAGATCAGTGGGAGGTGAGGCTCAGGTGCAGGCCATATAGAGCCGAGGACCAGGTTCAAGACCCAGGGCCGAGGGAAGGAAAAATTTTTAAAAAGTGTGTGTGTGTGTAGGGGGGAAACTGAGGTCAGCAATTATGAGGGACCTGCGATCCCAACCCAGCCCACCCCTGACTTGCTGTGGGGCTCTGGACAGGGGACGCTTCTCTCTGGACCTCAGTTTACCTCTTTGGAATATGGGGGTAAGGGCTCCATCAATGAGAGTGTGGGGTCAGACACTGCGCATGGCCATGGCCCAGGGGGCACTCGGTACACAGTAGGCATTGCATAAATGGTCATCTCAGACTGTAGCTGAAACTGTCCCTGATTTCTGGTCCATCTTTGTTCTCCTGGCCCGGGGGCTGTCGGGGTAAGAGGAGATGCTACGGGGGCTGACCGCGTGCAGGGCTGGGGAAGGAGGTCGGGGCTGGGATGGAGGTAGTCACCCAAAGAGCTGCAGCTGTCCATTCTCCTTGGCAGGGCCTGCCAGCAGCAACAGGTCTGGGAGTTCCAGGGCTGGGCTGGAGGCTGCCACCCCCATGGTGACCTTGTTGGCGACTTCTCCTAATCGGGTCACCTGGGGCCAAGGGTCAGTGTGTTAGAGGTGGGATGAATTGGGGGCAGGACTGGGGAAGGATCAGGAGTCAAGGAATCTTGGAAGGATTAAGGGTCAAGATCCAAGAGAGTTAAAAGTGAAAGGTGGGGGGGGCGTACGTTCTGGGGTCAGAGGTCAAAGTTCATGTGCGTGTGAAATCTAGGTATCAAGGGAGTGGAAGACCCCGATGGGAGAAACTAAAGATTGGAGGCGTGGCGGCGGGAGGTGTCCAACGCGAATCCTGGGAGGTGGGCGTTATGGAGGAGTGTCGAAGCAGGGAGAGTTAGGGTTTCCCAGAGTCAGAGGGTTGGGGCTCAGGTGGGGGGCTCCTGCGGCTCCACACCTGCACGAAGTTGCTCTCAAAGATGGGGAGGTCTCGCAGCTGGTCGAACTCGCCGCTCAACAGGTGGCGTTGGAGCCGTCCGGGGCGGCCCTTGGGACGGGCTGGAACCAGGGGTCGCTCTAGAGAGGCGAAGTTCGGGGGTCTATTCCAGGAGGCGGAGCCGGGGTACTCCAGCGAGTAGGGCCCGGGGTAACCCCGAGATGACGGTAACGGGTTCCGGGCTACCGGTCTCGGCATCGGCAGCCCCATCCCTCACCTGGTTCCCGCACCTGGTCCAAACCCTCCAGGCCCGGCTCTGCCTCTCACCTGCCATGCCACCTGGTCCCGCCTCACCTGCTCCCCCGAGGGCGGGCTTAGGCTCGCGAGCCCGCTTCATCGCAACGCCCCGCCCCCCGGGGGGCGGAGGGAGGCGTATCGAGGGCTGGGCCTATCTGTGACGTCATAAAACGGCAGACGGGTGTGAGACGCCCAGAGGAGAGGCCCGCGATTGTGACGTCACCCTGGGGGCGGTGCCTGGGGCGCTAGCTCGCAGTCGCAAGGACCCGGCAAAGACGCAAGCGCGGCGGCGTGCGGCGAGGCCTTCCCGGCGTGCACCGCGGCGCCCGGGGTTCGGCCGCCTCGGGAAGAGGCCGGCATGGCGGCGGCCGGCTCTGGGGCTCCCCGGCTGCTCCTGCTTTTGCTGATGGCGGCAGCAGCGCCTAGTCGGGCCCGCGGCAGTGGCTGCCGGTCCGGGGCCGTTGCGCGGGGGGTGAGTGCGCACTCTGCCCGGGGGCCCGGCCGACGGAAGTCGCCGTCTCGGGACTTTAAGCTTGTTAAGGTGGGAGAGGCCGCAGGGCTAGGGGAGAAGAGGTGCAGGGTCGCGGGAGCGCGGCCGCACGGCGGGGAGCGACGAGGGTCGTTGAGGGGGCCCTGGCGCACAGGCTGGAGGGCCGGGCTCGGTGATCCCGGGCGCCGGTGCGGGAAAAGGGACGCTGCCCCCGGAGGAGGCTGGGGCAAGTGTCCTTCAAAAACCGGGCCTGCAGGGGAGGGGCCCCGGTGGCCTGTCGGCGAATCCAGCGTCGGCGCCCCCAGTGGGAAAAGACGGCGGGCTGCAGGCGGTGGCTTCTCCGGGCGTCTGGGAGGAGAACTGGCTGGGCGGTCGGATCTGGAGCTCGCCGGTTAAAATCTGGAGCGAGGCCGCTGGTGGGAGGGTGCAGAAGAAAGAATTTGGAGACTTGGTGAAAAGGAGGCCCCTTGGATATTACCCTGGGAAAGAAGCGCAGCGTGCACTTTAAGGGATGACTGTTGAGGATGCCCACTTGAAAGTGACCTGGAGGTAGTTGCTTTGGAAATGGTTGTCTGAGGGACAGCAAAGAGCATGAATTTTCACCATGGGCGGTGCCCGGTGGAATGGTGGCCAGCGCCACAGTTTGTGAATGCGAGCGTGGGCTCCCCCTTCACCTATGGGTCTGTCTGTCCGGGAGTGAGTGGGTCCTGCTGGCTGAGGGCTCCCAGGTCCCCACCCCACGCTGTCTCCCGCAGGCTGGGGCGGAAGGTCGAGAGGGTGAGAGCTGTGGCACGGTGGGGCTGCTCCTGGAGCACTCCTTTGAGATCGGTGAGTCCTTGCACCGTCCTTCCCTGGAAGTCGAGAGCTTGGGTAGTGCCTTCCGGTGTGAGTTCCTCCCTTTACTGACAGCTTCGCTCCTGGGAGAGTGTTTGCTTTGTCTTGGGGTGAAAGAAATTGAGGGACTCCCCCAGACTTTCTTAAAACCCCAGTTTCAGAAAGGCCAGCGAAGCAGCAGTAACCTCAGAGCAGAACTTCCAGAGCAGGTGCCCCATGGTTAGGTGTGCCGTGAGTATTCCAGCATTGCCACCGCAGACATGCAGGGAAGTACTTGTTAGTATCAGCCCCGCTTTCCGGATGGGGAAACTGAGGCTCAGAAGGGTTGTAAATGAAGGGCAGAGCTGGGACCCGCTCTAAAGCTCAGCTTACACAGCCACAGATCAGGCGTCCTGGTTCCCAGAGCCCAGATGTCAGTGTAACCCAGGTGTTAATAATTCAGTCTGAGAACTGGAGTGGTGCTTGGTCTGCCGCCTCTGGCTGAGCATAGTCCACAGGCATCCCAGGGACCCAGGTCCACATCGCAACCAAGATGTACAACTGAAATAAAAAGTGAAAATGCTTCTTCCTTCTCCCTGCTTGCTTGTCTACTTGGCTTCATTCCTGCCTATACCTTTCCTTTAAAAATAATAATAATCCAGCCTGAGACCCCAGAGCTCCAAGAATTTATTACAAACACTGAAGCTGGACCCTGTTCTTTGCCGGGGAACACCCCACCAATCTGACACAGCCTGTTGGCTGGGAGCTCCTGGGTGCTCCGGGCCCTGCCTTCTGCACTTGGGCAGGCTGAGGCTCAGAGATCACTGACTGCCCCTAGGCCCCCAGGCCACCCTGCAGGGTGGAGCAGGACTCAGGGGCTGTGGGTTGGGCTCCTGCTTGGGTTGCCCTGAGGCAGGACGGCAGGGAGGGTGGGGTGTCCCCAGTTTGCAGGTGGGAAACTGGGGGCTCAGGATGGGAAGCGTCCTGGTCAATCAGGGTTGAAGGATGTGGTGGTCGCTGAGCCCAGCTCCCCACAGATGACAGTGCCCACTTCCGGAAGCGGGGCTCGCTGCTCTGGAACCAGCAAGATGGCACCTTGTCCCTGTCACAGAGGCAGCTCAACGAGGAAGAGCGGGGCCGACTGCGGGTGAGGGGGGACCCAGGGCTTGGCCGCAAGGTGGGGGTGCCTCCCCGGCCCCCCTGCATCTTGCCCTCGGTGTCCTCCAACCTCCACGTGGCACTGCACCAGGCCAGGGAGGGGTGCTGGAGGGGTGAGACCGGGTGGAGTCCAGACCTCACTCCTCACCACTTCCCGCCCACCCTGCAGGATGTGGCGACCCTGAATGGCCTGTACCGTGTCCGGGTTCCCCGGCGTCCTGGGGGCCCTGAAGGGCCAGAAGCTGGTGGCTACGTCTCCTCCTTTGTCCCTGCAGTGAGTCAGTGACCAGGCCTGGCCCCAACTTCACCTTTCCTTCCCGCTCACCCCTGGGCTCTTGCAGGGAGCCCAGCAGCTATGGCCTGTGGACTTGTCCCCGCCCTCTAGGCCACAGGCTTGGGGTGGGGGGTCTCCGATGGGGCCACACGGGCAGCGCAGGGCCTGAGGAGGCTGCTGCACTTGGGCTTGAGCCGCGGGTGGGTGGCCGGGTCCGCGGAGGCCAGGCTGGGACTCTGCTGCGCTCACCGGACTCCGTCCCCTGCCCCAGTGCTCCCTGGTGGAGTCGCACCTCTCGGACCAACTGACCCTGCACGTGGACGTGGCTGGCAGTGTGGTGGGCGTGTCGGTGGTGACGCACCCCGGGGGCTGCCGGGGCCACGAGGTGGAGGACGTGGATCTGGAGCTGTTCAACACCACTGTGCGGCTGCAGCCGCCCAGCGTGGCCCCGGGGTGAGCATGTCGGTTCGGGGCGCGGCGGCCATGCTGTCTCTGGCCAGGCCTCACCCTGTCCCGTTGCCACCCCAGGCCTGAGACCGCAGCCTTCATTGAGCGCTTGGAGATGGAGCAGGCCCAGAAAGCCAAGAACCCCCAGGAGAAGTCCTTTTTCGCCAAATATGTGAGTGGGGCTCCCCTGGACCCTCTCCCCCCCAGCCCCTACTTCCCAACAGCCTGGGGCCCAGGTGACCAAGCCATGCCCTCCTGTCCTAAGACCGCTGTGCTCTGCTCCTGTTCCTTAGGCTCCAGGCCTCCTGTGTGGGTTCTCGCCTGTCCTGGGGGGCTTTGAGCACGTCCTTGGCACTGGGCTGAGCCCAGTCCTGGATGGAGCTGGTGAGCCCGTGGAGCCCACACTCGCCTCTCCGGGTGGCTCACGGCTGTGCTCGCGGGCCTCCATGCATGGCGGCCTGGGCAGCTGGTGTGGGACCAGGAGCAGCCTTTGGAAATGGGCATTGTCACCCCCAGTGGCCCTGCTGGGAGGGAGAACAGGGAGGAGGGTGTGGTCGAGGGGGGTGGGTGTGTCCAGGCGAGGCTCCTCCAGCTGGTCTGAGGGAGGCAGTTTGGGAGAGGGGCCTTTGGGGTGGTGGGGTTCTGGACAGCTGTGCCCAGAGGCCTGTCTGGACCGACGGGCAGGGCCCTTGGAACTGGGTGCTGGCGCTGGAGGAAGCCAGGGCCCAGAGGTGAGGACAAGGACAGCCACGGCCGGTGGGACCAGACCCCTGGGGCCTCTGTTGATTGGCTGGAGAGCCTGATAGCCGCGCTGTGGGGAAACTGAGGCCCCGAGAGGCCAGGCCTCGCCTTCCCCGTTGCAGGGCCCTGGCTGACCTGCGCCCTCCCTCCTCAGTGGCACCTCATCCTGGGGGGGGCCGTGTTGCTCACAGCCCTGCGTCCTGTCGCCCCTGGGCCGCCGCCGCCGCACGAGTCCTGAGTGAGGACCGGGCCCTGCCTCTGCCTCCCTGCACCCCAACCTGTAGTGACGTAGGGGACCCGGGCCCCCTCCCTCCCGCGGCCCCCCTCATGCCGACCCCACCTTCCTCACCCTGGGCCCCAGGCCCATGCTCATCGCCTTTCTCTGTCTGTCTGTCTCTCCTCCTGTCCGGCCTGCAGTGGATGTACATCATTCCTGTTGTCCTGTTCCTCATGATGTCGGGGGCTCCGGACGCCGGGGGCCAGGGCGGCGGGGGCGGCGGCGGCGGGGGCGGCGGCCGGTAAGGGCCTCAGCCGCTCAGCATCTGTCTACTCCCTGCCTGCCCAGAGTGTCTGTGTCCCTGGTCATGCCCCGCAGGCCAGGCTGCCCCTTTGGACACGTACCGTGGCCCTGCTGACTGGGCTCCCTCTGCTCGCGGCTGCGCTGCTCTGACTGTCCCCACCCAGAGCCGCAGCGCAGGAGCTTGCGTCAGGCCTCTGTGACTTTGTGTCCCTTCTTCCTCTGCCTGCCTGGCTGTGCGGGGTCCCCAGCTCCGACCTGGAGTCCCGTCGGTGGGCCCTGGAGGGTGAGGTGGGTGGCGGTGCGCCCCGCTGCAGTCCAGGGCCCCTGCGCCTTTGTCGGCCGGGGCGCGAGCCTCCTGCTCACCTTCAGAGTTCTGGCCTCTGAAGCTAGGCCCGCCCGGGCACGGAAATGACTTTTCCCATCAAGACAAGACAAATCATGGAGTGGATCAAGGGCCAGGTGATATGGAAAGAATCCCGGTCCTCCTGGAATGTCTTTGCTGATTCCCCGATGAGCCCATCCCTCCCCACCTATTTAAAAACACTGACAAGACAGTTTATTAAAATGTACAGACATTGGGACAAGTTCACCTTGCGTGCACCTGTTGATTTGAGGCCGGGCGGCCGTGTCGGGCACTGTTGAATTCTCTTTCCTTTGTGGATTTTTCTGGAACACGAAGTGGCCGGCGACCCTGGCGGTGGCCAGCAGGGCCCAGAAGTTCAGTGTGTGCTTGCTTCCTGCCTCCTGTGGCTGGAAGTAGCCCCGCCTGCCCCGCCACCTGGCCTCAGTGGGCCTACTGCACAGATGACAGGTGTGTGACAGAACAGGCAGCACCTCCGACGGCCTCGAAGTGGTGGCAGTGTGGTCCCGAGCTCACGATCATGTGTCCCTTCTGCACTGTCTGCGCAGGCCCCTGTGGACACTCCTGCTGACAGGTGGCCGGTTTGTCATTCCCACCTTTCCACCTTCCCCGGGGAGCCGCCTTCTGCCTGCCCAGCGGGCGGCCTTCCTGCCAGGCAGATGTGATTCTGTAGCCGCCCGGGACACCGCACCTGTGCCGGGTGCAGATGTGTGTTGGCGTCCTGCTCTGCCCTCGGGCGCTGCGGTGCATGTGGGGCCCTGGGAGCCGCGGGGCTCTGTCCCTGGTAGGAATTGGAACTCCTGAGCCACCGCTGCCTCGAGTGGGCCGGAGCTCCGAGTCAGCTCTCGCGGTGCCTGCCCCGGTGCAGCGCCGCTTTCTCCGCCCGCCGTGTCGCGCTGCCCGCAGTAGGTCCTCTACAAGGTGTCTGCTGCTTCAGCAGTGAAGCCCGGTGCGACTCGAGGGTCGTTTCTCTCTCCACCTGGTCAGAGACAGCCAGGTCCCCGTCCTTGCCCCTCTGGCTGCTCACACCCCTCTGAGCTGCGCCCTGTGCTGTCACAGGGACTGTGCCTCTGCGTCCTCCTGAGGTCGAGCTCAGTCCTGGTGCTGTCCCCTGCGCTCCCCCAGCTCTCGCTGTCCCCAGACATCGGCTGTCAGGTCCGGAGGAGGAAACTCAGAACAGTTGTTTCCTTCCGCTCATCCCAGCGACCCTGTCCCTCCCAGCCTCTGCACGTTCAGTGTCCTGTCTCTGCGCACATGGCGCAGGGTACGTAGACCCCCGAGGGCGTGTGGTCTAGTTTCCCCACTGGCCCCAGGTGGACAGGGTCCCACCCGACACGGAGGGTGCGTCCGTCGGGGCGTGGCTGGCTCTGGGCTTGGGGTTCTCGCGGCTCCCTTGTGTGTGGGCTTTTGGGTCCCTCACACCCAGCACCTGCATCATTTCTCCTCCCCGCTGGAGGTGCCATCCGGCCCTCTTCAGCTCCTTGACTCCGGGCCGCCCCAGCGCCCTGCTCAGCCTCAGCTCAGGACCCTCAGCCCAGGACGCTTCCTGCGTGCCGGTTCCCCTGCTCTAGCACCCGCAGCCCAGCTTTCTGACTTCAGAGCTGCCCACCTCCGGCCAGAGACAGACAGACAGGCAGACAGAGGAGGAAAAAGTGTGTGTTTGTTGTTAATCCCCAGTCCCGAGATGTGAGACGCGAATCCGGGTCCTTGGGTGCTCAGCCTGGCAGCCTAACTGCTAAGGCGCCCAGGTGCCCTTTGTCAGCTTCTGGGGGATGCTTGTCAGACACTTGATCACTCCCCAGCTCCTCTGCCCCCACCTGCTTCTGGCTGCCCCATGTGTCCCCACTGAGCTCAGCCATTGTCCGCACTTCTGCCCCCCGCCCTCCCTCCCAGACTCGACAGGCACCTGCGAGGTGCACCCAGTGAAGGGGCTGCCCGCTCAGGCTGCTCCCTCCCCGGTGCCCTGCTGTGCCCTGGCGTCAGCTGCCTGGCAGCGCCCCCTCCAGCCCAGGCCGCTGGACTGGCAGCTGGGCGTCCCAGCAGGTGTAGGACAGTGCCATTTCTTCACTCCTGAGACCCACTGCAGCCTGCTGGCTGCTTTGGTAATGCCGGCTCCCGAGGGACTCAGGGCCTGTCTTCCCTATGCCTCGCCGCCCTCAACTCAGCAAGGCCTGGGCACCGCAGAGGAGCAGACGACTCCTGGCAACAGGCTCCCAGCCCCGCGTGTGACACTCGCTCCTCTCCTGGGTCCCTGTCCCCACCCCAGCGCACTGCCCCGGACGCGGGCGAGGAGCCACACGCTGCATGGAGGATGGTACTTATGTATTAACAGGAGTCATTTTTCCCTTTTACAGATTTTGCAGATACTGCCCGCCCCCCCCCCCCCCCCCCCCCCCCCCCCCCCCCCCCCCCCCCCCCCCCCCCCCCCCCCCCCCCCCCCCCCCCCGCAGGACCCAGTTCTGGTCGCTCCTCTTCTCGTGTCCAGGCCCACCCGTTTCTGGCACCACGGGGCTGCAGTTCCGCCCGCGGCCACTGGAGGGCCCGCCAGGCGGGGTCCTGAGTGCAGGGGGCGCCGCGGTCGGTCTCGGGAGGTCGCGCTGGAGTCCTCTGTCTGGCAGATGCGGGTCTTCCATACACAGGCGCCTCTTCTCATCTGAGAGCCGGAGTCCCGCGGCCTGAGGAGGGGCCGGTGGTGGAGGGTTGAGGAGGGAAGGGAGTGGGGGAGGCAGCCCCTTCTGACCAGGGATCAGCAGTCAAGGAGGGGCCCCCAGGCCCAGCACCTACGTGTCTCAGCCGGTCCCTTGCTTCCTCCTTCCTGGGCCTGGGACAACCGGATCCTCCACGTGGTGTCCAGAGTCCCGGCAGACAAAAGAGAAAATGGTGTCACCAAGGCTCTTCCACCCAGGGCCTCGGGCTGGACAGCCCTGCTCCAGGCTGCCTGGCCTCCTGCCACAGCCATGGGCCCCGGGCGGACCCCCTTCTGCTCGGGACTGGGAGCCTCAGGAGGGTGGGGCGAGCCGGCAGACTTGTGGGGAGAAAGGAGACTGAAGGACGGGGCAGAAAAGGGAGGAAAGGGGGACACAGGGACACAAGACCAGAGATGAGAGGAGGCCGAGGGTGCAGAGGGTGCAGTGCGGTGAGGACTCAGCCTGGAGGCACAGGACGGGGTGCAGGGAAGAGGCGGGACGCCTGAGCGAGGAGGAGACGCGCACGCGCAGACAGGATGCAGGCAGGCGAGCTGGAGGACAACCTGCTGGAGGGGCTGCTCTCAGGTCGCTGCCTGCAACACTCTCGCCTGCACGCTACAGCCACCCTGGGCATCTCTGAGACCAAGGGAGAGGAAAGGGTGACAAGTGGAAAAAAGGAGAGGACAGATCAAAAGTGATCGAAGGACTAGAAGGGGCTAGAGAGCGACAGGGAGACCGGCAGAGATGAGATGAGACATGGGGTGAGGCAGAGCTGGAGGAGACAGGGGACCTGTCTGCTCTGCCCCCCTCCCCCCTTGGGTCCTAGGGAGGAGCTGCAGCCTGTGGGCTCCCAGAGCAGAGGAGGGGTGACCCGGGAGGAGGGGTGGGGGACATGAGGGCAGAAGAGAGAGGGAAAAGAGCCGAGTGAGAGTGAGGACCAGAGGGGAACAGGAGACCCGTGGGGAGGACGACAAGAAATCTGGCAGTAAGGGAGAGCTAGAAACAGAGATAGATGGAGAGAGGACAGCTTGAGACACTGACACAGGGATGGTGGGATTGGGGGGCAGGAGCAGAGACTGAGAAGGCCCCCCTCAGCACCCGGGGGGGGACAGGACGGATGGGGGGTACTGGGGGCAAGGAGTGGAGACTCCAGAGGCGGAGGACCATCTCGGGGAGGAGGAGGTGGCGAGTGTGTTGGACAGGAGGAGAAGGCCTGGGAGGATAAGAGCCAATGGGGGGTGGAGAAGGGTGAGACATGGACACAGAAAGCTGAGGGGAAGAGACAGGACACAGACACTGAGCCGCAGGGACACGGGAGAGAGACAGAGAGAGAAGAGAAAGGGGCCCAGTGGGGAGCAGGAGAGAGAGACCAGGAGGCTGGCAACTGTCCTGGCTTGTGCCTCGGTTTCCTCGTCTGCTTCCCCAGTGGCGGAAGGCTCGCGTCATCCGGTAGCCCCCAGAAGAGCGGTGCCCTCCAAGGTGAGGGTCCAGCACTTTCTGCCCAGCTGCCTCTCCTCCACACCAGTGAGACTCCAGATGAAATCAAATTGGAGCCCAAGTCTGTCACCTCCACCCACCTGCCCCCACCAAGACCTGGCCCACCAGGGTGGGGGGGGGGCGTCAGGACACCGGGGACCCTTCTTGGGGGAAATCAGAGCTTTCACTGCTGAGGAGGAAGAAAGAAAGAGGCTCAGCTGGAGAACGGTGGGGCGCTGCCCTCAGTGTGAATCTCCCTGCAGGCATTTGGTGCTCAGTTAGTGCCCCCTCTGCGGAAGCTTGAGAAAACAAGGAAAGAGAGCAGAGGGGCCATTTATGCAAGGGGCCTGGCACACAGTAGGTGCTCAATAAATACCCATCCCCTTCCTCGGGGAGGAGAGCCAGCCCGGGGGAGGGCCAGGGTTGCAGGTTGCCAGGCATACAGTGGGTGCTTGGTCTTTGCTCAGGAGAAGGGAGGGAGACAGGAAGGGGAAGGGGGAAGCTGCAGCAGAGACAGAAGAGGGAGGCTGTGAGGGAAGGAGAATGGAAAGCTGTGGCACACAGCAGGCACTTAATAAATGCCTAGTTCCCTCCCATGCGGCAAGTGCAGAGGAAGCAGTGGGGAGGGACACTAACAGGAAGAAGGAAGAACAGACTGAGGTAAGCAATGGCTGCCTCCATGGAGGAGCATACAGCAGCACTCAATACATGCCCGTTTCCTCCCCTAGGGGACAGCTGGCAGACCTGAGGGGCAGAGGAGTTGCTGGAGGAGAGAGGAGCTGAGGAAGAGTGCAGCTGAGGTGGGGCGCACAAGAGGTGCTCAATAAGCGCATTCTCCCTTAGAAGAGAGACTGGAGCAAGGGGAGGCATTCACAGGAATCCAGTGCAGAGGAGGCAGCTGGAGGCCAAGACGGGAGGAGGAGCACAGGCCAGTTGCCTGCCCGCACACAGCAGTGCTGGATAAATGCCTTGCTCTTCTGGGAAGAAGAGCAGAGGGCAGGGCTGGCAGAGTGAGAAGGGCAGGGAGACAGGCAGGAGGAGGAGAGGTGGGAAGGTGGCTGCTGGTACATGGCAGGTGCTCTGTGACTTTTCCAGGAAAAGCGGACAGAGCAGGAAGGAGATGAGTCATCAGAGAATCGAGGGGTTGGGGGAGGATGGTGTGCCCATCGTCTGGTATACAGTAGGTGCTCAGTGCATGCCCATTCCCTTCCCTGGCAGAGAGCACAGGTCAGAGGAGAGAAAGCACAAGCAAATGCTTGTGCACCATAGGTGCTCACTAATGTGTTCCTTGCCTCAGAAGATAGCAGAGCCCAGAAGACCAGGAGAGGAGAGAGGAGAGCAAGGAAGGCAGAGGTGTTCCCCCTGCCTGCATACAGTAAGTGCTCAGATGTGTGCACTGCTCCCCTGGGAGGGAGAGAGGAAACGAACAGAGCGAAGAAAGGGGGGAGAAAAGGGCACAGTAACAGGAGGCGGCGTTTATAAATTCCCTGGCACACAGTAGCTGCTCAATAAATGTTTGCCTCCTTTTCAGACAGGTCAGGTGAAAGGAGTGAAAGGAGAAAGGAGTCGGGTCAGGGTGCAGAGGACAGGACAGCAAAAATGGTACAAGGTGCAGAGGCACTTGGCCAATACTAGGACCCTAATAAATGTGCACCATCTCCAAGGAGAGGCAGCAGAGCAGAAGGGAGTGGGGAGAACCAGCCGAGGGCACTGGGCACCGAGGAAGGGGAGGCCCTGCAGCCTCCTCCCCAGGGGCTCCCCACACAGGGCTGGGGCTGCCCCTCCCCCTACACCCCCCACAGCTGCCAGGCTGGGGATCCGGACAAGGGCGCTTTGTCAGGGCCTGGCACTGCCTGGTGAAGGGGAGGGGCTCCCCGCCCCACCCTTGCCCCTGTCCCCTATCCTGTCTGCTGAGGGGGCAGGGCATGGGTACTGCCCCGCTGTCCCTCCCTTGTCTGTCCCTGTCCCTGGGTCTCCTTTTGTCTGCTCCGCACCTTCCACCCCCATTTCTCACTGTCTGGTGGGGAGGATCCTCCACATCCAAGGCCAACCCCACTTTCCCTGCCCCAGGGATGAGGATGAGGGATGAGGTCGGGTCCAGCTCAAGCAGAGGCGGGAGGAAGGAAAAAAGGTGAGAGCAAGAGTGAGGACAGAACAGCTTTATTCAGCGGAAGACGCTGCAGAGGGCCCACAGCCTCGTGGAACTGAGGAGACTGGGAAGGAGACGAGAGGGGGAGAGTCAGTGGAGACGTAGAGCAGCGAAGAGATCTGAGAAATGAAGAAGCAGTCACAGACAGTGATGGGAGTGGGGGAGGCCAGACAGACAGAGGAGAGAAAAGAGACAAACTATCAGGAAGGAGAGTCAGTAGAGGACAGTAGAGAGGAGAGGCAAGGCAGAGGAGGAGGAAGAGGAGGGAGGAGAGAGAGGAGAGAGGAGAGGAGGAGAGCAGAGAGGGGAGAGGAGAGGAGTGGGGAGGGGAGCGGAGACAGGAGATAAGAGCAGAGAGATGAGAGGAGGAGTGAGAGGAATGGGGACAGGAGAGGAGAGGAGTGGGGAGAGCAGTGGAGAGAAGAGAACGGAGAGGAGAGGAGGAGAGCAGAGGGGGAGAGGAGAGGGGAGAGATTAGTGGAGAGAAGAGGAGAGAAGGAGTGAGGAGAGCAGAGAGGAGAGGACAGAGGAGTGGAGACAGAGGAGAGGAGTGGGTAGGAGATTGGTGGAGAGTAAAGAAAGTAGAGGAGAGTGGAGAGGAGAGGAGTGGAGACAGGAGAGGAGAGAGAAAAGGAGGAGATCAGGGAGGGAAGGAATGGAGAGAGGAGGAGTGAGAGCAGAGTGGGGAACAGGAGAGGAGTGGATAGAAGAGAGGAGGAGACAGAAGAGAAGGGAGGAGTGAGGAGAGGAGAGGGAAAGAAGGAGGAAAAAAGCAGAGAGGAGAGAAGAATGGGGAGAGAAGAGAAGCAGAGGTGTGGAGGACTGTGAATGGTGGGGAGGAGAGGAAAGAGGAGAGGAGAGGAGAGGAGAGGAGAGGAGAGGAGAGGAGAGGAATGGAGAGAGGAGGAGAGGAGGGGAGGCGACAGGAGGAGAGAGGAGGAGAGGTGATAGTGGAGGAGAGAGGAGAGGTGAAAGAGTGGAGAGAAAAGCATCGTAGAGAGGGGAGAAAAGAGGAG
>RJWH01010682.1:0-17607 GCA_004363575.1 Solenodon paradoxus
GGGTCCCATCTGCCTCCCGCATCCGCTCAGCGGGGCTGTCAGTGAATCTCCCCCGCGGCGGCCGCCTGCCCGAGCCCCTTCCGACACCAGGGGGCGCAGGGGAGCCGGGCGCCGCGCCCGCCGCTAGCCGTCCGCGCGCGGGTGGGAAGGGGCTCGCGACCTCGGTCCCCACGGGACGTTCACTAAGCACAGCAGGCGCTGGACGTGCGGGAACGTCGGGGCCTGGGACGAGGGTCATTTCCGAGGCCGCGCTTCTGTGAGCGGAGCCGCGCCGGGCCTCACCAGCCTGTCTCCAGCTCCGGGCCCCTGGGTGAGTCCTCGCCGGCCCCGTCCCCTCCGCCCGGCGTGGGACAGGACAGCGAGCGCCCGTGTGGCCGGCGGGCTCCGCGGCCCTGCAGGTGGGTTCAGCGGTCCGGTCTGCGGCGGCTCCAGGGGGAGCCTGGCTGGCTGCACCCGCAAAGGCGAGAGGGCGCAACTGAGGTCCCCGCACTGCTGTGTCCCCAGAACTGCGGCACAGGACTCATTTGGATGAAGCGAGTGTGCTGGAGTAATGAAGGTGGGGTCTCGGGACGGTCCTGGACAGAGGGCCCTCCATCCCATGGCAGGTGTCCTCGTGGGGGCCAGCAGGAGGGGGCACGGGCAGCAGGCCGCGTCCCGGAGAAGGAGGAGACACACGGCGCACAGGCCGCCGCGGCCCAGCCTGGACGGAGGAGCCGGGCCTCCCGGACGCGGGTCCCGGTGCCCCCCGCAGCCGCGCTGTGCTGGCGCCCTGCACCCAGGCCGCCCTGTGACCACGGGGCCTGTGCTGTGTCAGGGCAGCCCCGGGACCGCTGTCCCCTTCCCGTCGGTAGGTGACCGTGAGAGGCACGTGGGTGACGCGGCCGCCCTCCCTCAACCAGGTCCCCCAGGTGACCTTTGTTACGTCCACTCACAAGCTCTTCAGACACCTCTCCGGTCGGATCGACGTTCATCCATTTTCTTCCTAAAGCAGCTGGTAGCCGAACCCCTGCGAGTCCGTGTCCGTGTCCCTGGTCCCGGGTCTCGCGTTGCTGTCCCAGGTGGGCAGGGACCCAGCGGCCAGCAGGAGGCGCTCTCAGCACTGACGGGACTGCCTGGGTACAAGGAGGTCAGGTGTGACCTATGGAGGTGTCACCCCGTCATTGGCCACAGGTGTCCCCAAAGCTCTGATCATCACAAAACCGGCTGGAGATACAGTTCCAACCTACTAGACCAGCCTCCACACAGGAGGTCAGGGAACCCCCAAGTGCCAGCGCTGACACACCCCGACACCCAGGCCAGCCCAGGTCACCTGGCCGGGAGAAGGCCCCAGTGTTTCGGCTCCTGGCAGAGGGAGCTCGGGCCCCGCCCGCATCGGGGATTTATGGTCTGTAAATGCTCAGTAATCCCCTTGTGGGGAGCCCTGAGCCCCAGGAACAAAGGGCCTGTGTTGAGACTGGGGCACCACGGGCTCAGGGCCAGCACCCACAGGGGGCCAGGGACCGGGAGACCGGGGCCTCCCCGGTGTGCCTGCAGGTTGGCCGTGTGTGCGGCGCGTGAGGGGCCTGGCACAGGGCGAGCTGGGCAGGGCGTGGTGTGGGCATCGTGCGTGAGTGTGCGGTGCACGCGTGCATTGGAGAACACGTGTGTGCGGCTGTCCTCACCCTGCCGGCCTCCCGGAACAGGCTCCTCTGAGCCTCAGCAGGGCCTCACCCCGCGGCCCCAGACCCCCGGGGTGCCCAGCAGGGCCGAGGTCCAGGAGCTGCCGAGACAGACCCTCCTTCTACACCGCGTCTTTCATCCTGAGCTGGAAAGAAGGTTGATTTGGGGGACAGGAAGACAGCTGTTAAGTGGGATCCCCTCTGCTTCCACCTCTGCAGGAGATTCCAGTGGAGGGTCTGCAAACCCACCCAGTGCACAGCTCTGCTGTCTGCGAGCCCAAGGACGCTGAGAGGGGTGAGGAGCATGGAGGGGGAGGCAACTAGTGCTGTTGGGAGGGAGTTATTTTTAGTATTTAACTTCCAGAATCAACCTGGGACCTGACTGACATGAGACAGACAGATGGAAGGAGAGAGGGCATGGAATTCCTTTTGGCACCAGGGGCTTTTAGACCTAAACCCAGGAATCCCAGAGCGGTCCTCTTCCATCCACCTGGGGCCTCCGGCAGCCAGCAGGCCTGGGCTTGATGCGAACACTCTCCCTCCCTGCGACAGCCCCTCCTCAGGCTAACAGAGGGTAAGTGTAGGCATCTCAGCGGTGGGGCCGCCCTCCTGCTTGTGCTTCCAACTCCATTTTCTCTGATAAACTTGTGCAACTGCACTCGCGCTCAAGAATGCTTTCTTGAATCGCTTACTGCCAAAAACCAGGGCCCCACCAGTGCCACCACCCAGGGACCCTGGCTTCGGGGCCCCCCAGGACACAGGGCAGCGGGGAACAGGGCTCAGGGTCAGGAGCCCTCCTTCCAGCGCCTGCGCCCCTGCGGGCAGCACCCTGGACAGGCTCTGGGAGGCTCCAGAGGCCAAGAGGATCCACAGGGCACCCGACCAGGGGGTGCAGGCTGGAGACCAGTTGTCCCCGCTGCACACAGGCCGGTTAGGGGACTCGGCTCCCCTACCGCCCCCGCCCCCCTGCAGGGAAGCTGGCTGTATGCAAATGAGGGGCGTGTCCAGCCCCTGGAATGTTTCTGGGCAATGACCTGAGAATTGCACCGAATTCTCAAGTTGCAAAAGACCCTCCTTTTGACTGATTCTGCTCACCCTTGAAAAGGTAAAAGGTGCTCTTTGCTCAGGGGCTGTGCCAAGTCAGCGGAGGGCAGGCGTGCCTGCGGGTCAGAGGGCGCAGTCCTGGGCAGGGCACCTGCTAGGTGAGGAGTCGTCGGGACCACGGGGGCCCCCCTCCCCGGTCCCCAGCGCCATCCTGAGACACCACGTCCCTCCCGCTCCACGGTCTGCAAGCAGAGGCTCCTCTGCGCCCTTTCCTTGTGGCCCACTGCACCGTCACAGGCCAGCCGAGGCCAGGCCGCTGTGGGCCCTTCTTCAGGCCTGCTGGCCCTCCAGGAGGAGACGCTGTCACTTCTGCAGCTGTTACTGCACGTTTGTCCTCTTGATCTGCCGTCATGTGAGCCCTTTAGTTTGCCTTACTGGAATTTTCCGGAGATTTCTAGGTTAATCACTAGCAGTCTCAGGGCTCAGGAGCCATACCAAGGTCTTCAGACCTCACTTGTAGCCTCTGTAATTTGGGATGATTTCTCACGTCTTGAGGTCCCCAAAATATCCTGGGGGCCCTGGGCCTGACAAAGGGTAAAATGGTCTTCACTCGACTGAACACTGCGAGCCCCTTACTGTCTGGTGTCCTGAGCGCAAGGTCCAGTCCAGGCTGATTGCTCTGTTGATTCTGGGAGGTTCGCCCCAGACCTGGTGAAAGTCTTGGTGAAAGAACCACGCTTCCAAGAGCTCTTTATCAGAGCAAGAAAAAGAAAAATGTTTTAAAGGAAATGTGCAGCTGTGAAGGAGAGCAGACAGGCAGGAAGAGAGAGGAGGAAGAAACACTTTACTTCACTGATTCAGGTTTTCACACTAGTACTTCCTCCAGCCCTAGGACTTGATCCCGGGTACTGAGGGATGCGTGGGATGTGTGCCCCAGTGAATGAACCCACTAGGCCACCAGGGAGCACCAAGAACACATTTCAGATTGGATTTATTCCAACAAACATATTGCCATGAGAAATAAGAAATAGTTTTCACATTATGATGATGTCAGGGAGAGAGAAAAGCAAATGGCCACTTCTGTTCAGAAAATGTACAATTTAGCAAATTGCTGCACATCATAGTCAATTTAAAAAGGACATTTAAACCGCCCCCCCCCCTTTTTTTTTTAATCTGGAAAAGCAAAAAGAACACAGCTTTGAGACTGGGGTCATACATTATTTAATTCACACTAGTGAGTAGATTTCAAATGTATCTGGCCAGTTTGACCCCAAATTGTTTTAATCTCAGTTTGCCTCTCATCATAGTCATTGTGATGGTGTTAACATCAACAGTCCACACAGAGTGGCCCGCTCACTCGGAGCTGACTGGCATTTCATTAGCAATTAAATAAGTCAGATCATTTTGTTAGATTTTAGATACGATACAAGTCTGGTCCCAATTCTTGGGAAAACTGTCTCCTTCAGATGTCTCCTGTGTCTGTTCCTGGGAATCTTGAATTTTAAATTTTTAGTAGGAGGGCATCACCGAAAAGGTGCTGTAGTTTGCTGCGAACAAGAAACACAAGTCCAAGAATGAATGGATTTTAGTTTACTGGACAAGTCATGGTTAACCGTGGCTGTAGGACCCCTTTCAACAGAGCTGCAGGGCGTCCTTCAGTAGGTTTTGTGTCTTTTCTTTTTAAAGGAAAGGAGCAAGCAGAAATGGAGGAGAGAAGGCAGGAAGACAGAGAGGAGGAAGAAGCGTATAATTTATTTTATTTAGTTGTTCACCTTGGTTGTTCCCCCGACCTCAGGTCTCGAACCTGGGTCCTTGGGATGCACATGGACTATGTCCAGGGACCTTATCTGCTGGGCCTGCAGGGTGCGCAAATAATTTAGTTTAACGATCCTTGAAATAATACCATTATGATAATTATCATTCTTTTTTGCTCTGTTTAAATCCAGCTTTCCTCTAAGCGCTACAAATTCTTCAGTTTTATGGTAAACCTGTGCTCCGGAGTACCTGTCAAACTCCTCTTTATAAATCTCTCATGAAGACGACATTACTTTCTATAATTCCTGCCAGAAGAAAGCCTGCATCCTGTCCTCCTCATTTAGAAAACACATCTCTCCTCTTCCCACCTTCTCTGCTTATGCGCCCATTTTCCTTTCATCTTCAGAGGACTGAATTCCTCCGAAAACGAAAACGTCAAGCAGAACCTCCAGCAGTCTGCAGTCCCGAGCCCCCACTCCACCTCTTCTTCCTTCCACTGTTAGGGTGGCCTTCCGGCCGTCCACACTGATGCGGACATTCTTCAAGACAGAGGGTGCACGTTCTCTTCTTTCCTAGCAAATGCATCTCCACTGAGTCCACCTTACGCTATTCCCTGGCTTTATAAAGACGGCACATAAACGTCCTTTTCTTTCCTCACAGCAGCGCGTAAGTGTCTCCGTTTTCACTGTCCAAACTACAGACATCACTTCTGGCGAAGAGCCCACTGTCCGTGCAAAGGACTAGAGGCCGGGATTCGAAAGGGCTCAGTGTCTTGCCGTCTGACTCCCAAACTGCTGGCCGCCTGCCGGGGGTGGTTTGGGCACGTTGCTAGGAGGGCTCTGGGGCTGCTTCCCTTTTTCTGTTATTTCTCCATGCGGTCCTGAAAGCACAGAAATACTCCACGACCTGCTTAACTTAGACATGCATGAATTAAGCACCAAATGTAAAGTGAGCTTTTATTGACTAAAATTATTTCAGATTATGCTTTCTTGGGTTTATCTTCTCCACTCCAGGTTAGCAATAAAAAACTCTTAATATAATCATTAAAAAAAACCCAAAACTCTCTTTAAAAGTCGATAGAAGTAAAACAATCTCACACACATAGGCGTGACCTGATGGCCTCGTGCTTTCCACAGACATCCCAAGGTCTCCGGTTCAAGACCAGGGGACAGGGGACAACCAGATGAATAACTGAATAAAATAAAAGTCTTCTCTTCCTCTCTCTTCGTTCCTTCATGCCGGCCAACCTCCAACCTGTCTGCATGTTTCATATATTTACTCAAACAGAGACTTGGACACACAGACGTAACCAGATAAGCAAAGTGAAACGTGATGACGACAGGCAGACACAGCTCCTCTGGTGGCCAGCACCAGATGTGAGCATCTTGAACCCAGAATCTGGATCCCCCAGGGGATCACCTGTGTGTAATTCCAACAGTCACATCTCTATTGTCATCAGCCCGGCCCAGGAAAACATACAAACCATCGCAGATACAGCAAGTTTGACCCCGGCTGCTTCCTGAAGATGATTCTCCCAGAGATGACGTCCAGAACAATTGCTCTTTGCAAACACGAAGCCACATCCGGATCACCGCTCCCAGGGCAGGGATACCAGCCAGGGCTCTACCTCGGGGGTTGAGGCAGCCACACAGACAGACACACGCTGGTGGGGGCCTCACAGGCCAGCGGCAGGCCCTGGGCAGGTGGTCACTTCTACCATAATTCTTACAGTGTGTGTCCCAAGTTGATAACACAATCCTTAACCCTTTAGAAGGCAGCCCAAAGCATTCTCAGGACAGAGGTGGCACTCCCCACGTGAGGAAAATTGCCAAAAGACAAAGAAACAAGCCAACAAACAGAGCTCTCCCCTAAACTCAAACAACTTTCCCACCAGCAAGCTGGGAATACTAGTCCTTAGAATGTACTTTCACAGCATCCTGTACCCGCAAATGGCCTTTATGAGGTTCAAATGGAATGAACACCCTGGCAGGTGAAACAGCGGGATTCCTGGTGAGCACAGCGGCCCACTGACCCAGGGGTGGAGGCTGTCCACTCGCCCAAACCCAAAGAGCGTCCTGCCACCAAGGAGCCTGCTGGGCAGCAGATGTCAGACTGGCAGGAGAGCCCCGGGAAAACAAATCTTGGCCGAGACGGGAGGTCCGTCCAGCCCGCCTCGAGACAGCTCACCCTGAGCAGCAGCTCACACGGCCCGCCCTCCGTGGAAGGTCCCTTGACGGATGACCCCAGACGCCAAGCTGCCCTAGCAAACTGCTCCCTTCATTGAAAACCTAGAGACTGGCCTGCCTGGAGTGCACTCTCCTGGCTGACTGACCAAATCTGACTCTGAACCCAAGTTCACCAGCTGTGAAGCCAAGCTCCAGGGCAGGCACTGACACAGGAAAGCCACAGGCTAGGTCCACCGACAGCTGTCTGCAGCTGACCTGTCTCCGCTGCCAGCCAAGGAGCAGGAGCAGGGGCAGGGAAGAGGGGACATGAAGGGCTCCGTCGGGGGGCTGGCCTGAGCAGCCGTTGTCAGTGGGTACATGGCATCAGGAGCCTGGATTAGATCCAGCGCCAGGGGCAGGCGGCCACCATGACTGGTCTGCATGTGAGTGAAGTTTTCCCGTCAAGGACGTCAATGACCGAGATCCTCCTAGCAGTGCAGGTCTTTAACCGCGGGTGCCTGAGTAAAGGTGGTGTCACTCAGTCTCCCAGGCGGGTCTCCATGGCCAGGAGCCCTGGGCCGAAACTTCCGCGAGCATCTGCCCGAAACCTGGCGGGAGAGCCCGGCGGCCGAGCTGGAGGCTCCCAGCTCACTCCGGCACCTCTGGCGTGGAGATCCGTCCGGTGCTGGGAGAGGCCTGGGGGCAGGGAAATGCCCTCCCTGTCCCCTCTTGTTTGCGTAGGCCACGGGGCCACACAAGCAGCAGCGCCTCCGGAGACTCGCGCGGCCGGCTGGGGAGCCCCCGGAAGAGCCCCACGCCCAGCTCCTCCTGCCCGCCGCGGCGCCTTCCTTCTGGACGGGGGCCCGTGGCCTGCGAGGTATAAAGCAGGGTGGCGGGCGCCCAGACCAGACGGTCGGGGCCACGCTGGGACCAGACTCTTCTGCCAGGTAAGGCAGGACGCCCTCCAGGGACGGGCCCCTCGGAGGCCTCTCTGAGCGGGCTCTGCCTCTGCCTCTGCCTCTGCCTCTGCCTCAGGCTCCACCCGCCCCTGCGACACCATGCTGCTCTGGGTGCCCCTGCTGCTGTGCGGCGCCACCTGCTGGGCGAGGGGTGAGTCGGCCGACCCTCCGGCCGTGCCCGGCCACCCACCACCATGCCTCCAGTCCCTGGGCGTCCCTTCTGCCGGGAGGGCGGTGTCCTGCTGTGGGCGGAGGAGGCCTGAGAGAGCGCCGTTCTCTCTCCCGCTCCGGTTCTCTCTCCATCCAGATATGAATGGCATCGGAGGAGGCTCATACTTCAGTGTCCCTACGGAGAGCTATGAGGAAATAACAGGCCTCCGGTTTTCCGTGGGTATTGGTGGCATCTTTAAGAGGTGAGTAGGGTCAGCGCCTGGGGCCCTCGACTGTGTCCACTCTCCACGGTCAGGCACTGGGAGGAGTCAGCAGCTCCCCGCGTTCCAGCGGGGCGCCTGGGGTCTTGAGTGTCCACCGCACCTGCCTGTGTCCCCCCGCTGAGCTGTCCCCTCTCCTCTCGCCCCTCGTGGGTCTCACCTGAGAGTCTGATGGAAATCAGAGGGAAGGCCTGTCACTGGGGTCACAGGAACAGAAGGGAGGGCCAGGGCGGGCCACGGAGTCGATACCCGTCAGCGGGAGCGTGTGGGGCAGAGAGCCCGGGGGCGCCCTGGGGTTGGGGGTGTCCTTGCCCAAGACCCGGGGTGGCCTGTGCTGCACCTGTGGGACCCGGGCACCCGGGAGAGGGAGAGGGGCAGAGCCGCCAGCGGGGACGGGTGGAGGCCTCCGAGGAGGAGCCCCCACGAACACAGAGGGCGGAGATGCTGGACGCCCCCGGGGAGCGTGGATTGTCAGCTGCTCCCAGGCCGGTCCCGTGGGCGGAGGGACGCACGCTGACCGGGGAAGCCGCCTGCTGGGGGCACACGGCTGCCCTGAGTGAGCGGCACGCTGACCGCCCCCGGGGGCACTCTGATCTTCCCCGGATCCAGTCCCAGCTGTGGCTCCCCCGGGGCTTGGGAGGAACCCCAGCCCGGGCAGGTGGGGTCGCGAGCCCTGAGTGAGAGGCCAGCAGGTCTGGTCTCGGGCCTGCAGTGCACGCCGGCTCCACTGGGGCGGTGAAGGGCCGGGGGCCTGGGGTCAGTGTCCTGCCTGGGCGTTCGCAGCCCCCTCTCTTTAGTGTGCAGGTGAAGCACGCGACCTCCTGGGATGATAAACACTGCCGCTCAGGAGGGCACTCCCAGGAGCTGGCCCTCTGGCCCGGGGAGCATGTGGTGCTGGTCTCCGGCTCCTACCGTTTGTACATCCGGCAGCTGGTGTTTTACACCAACAAAGGGCGCGCCATCCCATTTGGGAAGGAAAACGATAACAACTTCTCCTTCTCCGCCTTCCCCGACATAGAGGGGCAGGTGCTCACCGGGATCTTCGGCATGTGCGGTGCCCTGGGCATCACCGGCTTGGGCTTTGAGTGGGACTTCCCTCTGGTGGAGGTGACCACAGAGGAGCTGGATAACACCACAGCGTCCCTGACACAGAAACAAACAACTTAAACATGAGAGAAAAAACGGCACCTCCCGACCTCACCCGTCAATAAATGAGCTTCTGCAGGAACCGCATGCAGCCTGGTCCTTGGGTCGGGGTCCCGCCAAACCCTCGGAACTCGGGGGGTGGGGGGCGCCTCCCGGCAGAGCCCAGATCCCGCTGCAGGAAGAAGCAGGCGGGCTCTGGCACCCCGAGCTCCGAGGCGGCAGGGCGTCCGCTCGAGGGGTCAACGTCAGGGTGAAGGGGCCGAGGACAGCGTCCTGGAAGGTGGGGCCTAGTTATGGCAGCAATGGGAACCCGATGCGGACCTGCCCTGCACCATGTCCAGTCCACACCGGGCCCAGGGGCACTGCTCACGGGCAGAGGCCCGAGGCTCCACGCACATGCAGATCACACACTGTCCTCATGGAAACTCAGGCGCTAAGCCAGGCCCGCCCACGTACCTGCTCCAGCAGCGTCAGGAGGGCACGTCCTCCGTGCAAAGGAGGCACAGACAGCGCTGCCCCCATCACATGGCAGTGGGCAGAGCGGGCTGGAGATGGCAGGGGCCTGGCTGGCCGGCGGGGCTGGTATCCCTGTCCCCACCTGTCCCTGCCTGTCTGTGTGAGGGACAAGGACCTTTCCCTGCTCTGCTGGTGGAGGGCATCTTTTTAGTTACTAACCAGGGCTCTGCGGGGGAAATGCAGGGAACCCGTGAACACAGGTAGAAGCATTTACCTCTTTCTTTTCACTGTCTGCCCCTGGAAGTGTCCATGTCCTTGAAGCTTGAGATCACCTCTCACACGGGAGGGCCCCTGCCTGGATGGTACCATCCTGGACACTTACCTTTGATCCAGGGGCCCCTGGTTCCACCTGCAGCGTCAGCAGCCCCCTTTTCCTGGGCCCTTGCTCCCTGTTCAGTCTCCAGATGGGTCCATTCCCATGTCCTGCCACTCTGGCTTCGCCGCCATGCCAGCCTGGTGCTGCCTCTCACTCCCGGCTCTGGCTGCTCGAGCCTCAGGCCCATCCTACCCCACAGCCCAGTGGGGTCAGAACCCTGCCTAGCTGGCATGGCTGGCATTCCTGTCCGCTAGGACAGGTGGGCCCCACACCCAGGCCACGCCCACAGGCCCCAGAAAAGCCAACGTGGGGACAGCAGGACGGGCACCTGCCTGGCGTTGATCAACCTAGGAGAAGACAGACCAGCACCAAGGGACAGCGTTTGGCTGAGCAGCCAGATTCGAGCCCCGGCCTGTGGGGATGAGTCCAGACAGGGATCTCGCCGAGCGGATGGCCACAGAGAACCAGCAAGAGTCCACCTTGGGAAGGTGCCTGTTTCTCGATTCCCCTCTCCCCTGGTCACCGGCCTACTGCCAGGCTTCTCAGCAGATGCTGTTGGCTTTGAGGTCGGCCCTGCTCCACCCCATCCCCACTGGTGACCAGAAATGGAGGCTCAGAGAGGCCAACACCTAGTGGAGGTCACACAGGCTTCCTGACCCAGGCCAGGCTGGAGCCAGGACAAGCCCTGAGGCTGACAGGGGCAGGGAGCGGGGAGGAGGGACCAGAGCAAGGAGACCCCTCTCCTTAGCGAGGATCACCGGTGTCAGAGAATTACTAGTCACTGACTAGTGGTGCCTCTGTTCTAATATCCTCACTTCCCCATCTCCCAGAATTGTGTCACCTCCACGCCCCAGCCCCTGACTTAGTTAACAAAAGAAAGTTCCCAAGGGAAACGGGATGGGTGAAAGGAGCTGCTGCAGGAGTGATGGCCATCTGCCTGCCGTCTCCAGCGGCCCTGCCCGCCACAGTATCCGTCACTAACCACACACCAGGGCTGGCTTCCCTCTGGGGCCCTGCAGGCGCTGCAGCTCAGACAGATATCACACCTGTCACAACCCCTAAGTCAGCCCATGCAGCGTCCCTCTCTACTCTGCCGGCTAGGCGACGCAGGCAGAAGCGGGTAGTGACTTGCATCTTCAGCCATTTTTGTGAAGGACGGGTGCAGCAGGGGTGAAGGCGAGCAGGCAGGCAGGCAGGGAGAGAAAGGAGGAGGAAGCACTTTATTTATTTTATTTAGTTGTTCATCTTGGTCGTTCTCGGGTCTTGAACCGGGGACCTTGGGATGTGTGTGAACTGCACTGTGGCGGCCTAAACCACTAGGCCACCAAGCACCCCATATCTTCAACTTTTTCCCAGACATTGGGGAACAACAAATTTTCAGAAGACGAGTGAGCTCCTGAGACCCCAGGTCACACTCAGCTTCAATCATTTTCTGGGCAGATGTCTCCTGCCTTCCAGGCCCCTCAGGGGGCTGAAGAACAGTTTAAAGCTTCGACCTGTGTCTGCTGGAAGGAGGCAGCCTCAGACTCTGCCGTGCAGGGGTCCCTCCCGACTCCCCCAGGGGGCGGCACAGATTGCGCCCTTCTGCCGCCTCTCACGAGACCCCAGGAGGAAGCCTCTCTGAAGACGACTTTCCCTGCTTTACTTCTGCAAATAAACTAAACGGACTCTGCCGAACTCTTTCTGGGAGCGAGCCTCGGACCCCAGCCGCCTCCTGCGGCGGTGGCGGGTCAGCTTCCCCGGGGGGCGGGGGGCCCGCTTCCCTCAGCCACTGTGTGCCGGCCTCCAGGCCGGTCAACTGGATCACCCAGAGCCAGTGAGCTTTGGCCACATGGCCACCCACAAGGGTGTGACACCGGGTCTCAGCAAACACCCCATGGGTGGGGCCCCAGGGACGGTGATTCTTGGCTTCCCGGTCAGGGGAGGCTGCCTGGGAAGAAAGCCCGGGGCTCCCCTTGACCAAGGGGCCACTCCTCCAGGCTGGCAGGGAGGGCGAGCTGGGACCCTCGCTCGAGGCTCTGTATCAGGGAAGCGGTTTGTGTGAGGGCATCACAGACGTCCCCACCACCTCTTTGACTTAGAGCAGTCAGCTCAGCTGTGGATGACGGTGCCTCCAGGCACGTGTGGCTGGTCTGCCTTTTTGGTGTCTCACCCGGACAGGTGTCCCTGGCATTGAGAGCGCAGAGGTCACAGATGCTGCTGGGCAGCCTCGGGGGTGCTGGGCATTGCTGGACCGGCAGCGAGTGCCAGCCTGGCCGGGAGTGGGCTTGGTGACTTTCTCCGCAGGGTGCAGATGTTGTGGGGTCCACAAGCACTTCATCCTGGCCAAACACATGTCTCATGACTGCCTGTAGAGATGTGGTGCATCCTGTCACCCCATCGACACCCCTGTCCTTTAACAGCCATTCCAAACACCGCTCCTCGCTCCCTGCCGTCTCCGTGTGGATTCCCTCTGCCTTCCTGTCCTGCGTTTGGACCGGCTGTTTGAGAACCACTCCCGTATGACAACCAGCCTTGTCAGCAGCAGAGTGAGGAGTTCGCAGGCAGCTCTGCAAGCGCCACTGCGCAGACTGAAGGAAGGTCCGTCACCCCCACGGCCCCTGCACCCTGGTCATCAACCCCTCCCCACTCAGTTCCAGGCCGCCATTGACCTGCTTCCGTCACCATTCGGTCTTTGTCACTGACCATCAGGGACGCGATCTGACGTGTCAGCAGCTGGTCGTGACGCAGATGCCCCAGAGTGCGGCTGCGCACACGGGGACCGTCCCACGCGCGGTCCCACAGGCCGTCCGTCTGTCCTCAGCCGGAGCATGTCCGGCGGCTGTGGCTGCACCAGGTTTGCCTTCCTGAAGTCCACGTCCATCGGGTCTCACGAGTGTCTCCGTCGTTCAGCCTGTGGTTTCGAGATTCGTCTCTGGGATGTTTCCTGGCTCCTTCCTTCATGCTGCTGAGGGGTGTTCACTGACGTGGGCTTGGCTTTCTCAGCCACTGACCCTGGATTCACCTCTGGCTGTTTGCGCAGGGCTGTTTCTAGAAAGCGTCTAGAAGCATTTCTGCACGACTCTTTTATCAAACAAATAAAAATAAAACAGCAGACAGGGCAGGAGAGTGACAGAGCGGTAACGCCCAGCCCAGGACCGCACCGCGACCTCGCCTGCGCCCGAAACTGACCAGGATGAGCGTGTCTTGTGGGCATAGGAAGGGGACACCCAAGTGACCCTCTGGCCGCGTCTGAGCCACTGCTGGACTTTTGCATTGTTCCCTTCCTTAGGCCGCTGCCTGCGTCTTTCCAGAGACTCCAACGACCGCACAGCAACGAGGCTCCCTGCCGCCCTGCGCCGGGGGCTCGGGGAGGGCGGCGTGGGCCGCGCAGGGGTCTTGTAAGAGCTGGGTTTTCGCCGTGCTCTTTCCTTTCTCATTTGAGGTTGGAAACACGCCTGCTGCCTTGGCATGAAAACCCTCTGATGACCGGACTACACACAGTTCAGAGGCTCCAGCGACGGGCGGCGAACTGGGAGAAGGAGCTCCGGCGGTGGGGGAGGCGACGGGAGCTGAAGTCAGCTGTTCCTCCACGGGTGTCGTGTTCCGCGCCCTTGTCCCTGCTGCAGGCGTCACGCGTGTGCATGGAGACATTTTAGAATCCCGACTGAGTTAGCAAGAAATCTGATTACCCAGAGACACGCACTGTGCATATTGATGAATCTACTTCCAGTATTTTTACTTATTTATTTTTAAGAGAGGAAAAAGAAACTTTTTCTTTTTCTTTTTCTTTCTTTCTTTTTTTTTTTTTAAGGAAAGGTGCAGGCAGGAGTGAAGGGCAGCTGGCGGGCAGGAAGAGAGAGGAGGAAACATTTATTTATTTTTTAAGCTGTTCATCTTGGTTGCTCCCGCAGCCCTGGGATGCGAATCCCCAGAGGCGGTGGACTTGTCCACTAAACCACCAGGGCGCGCCTGCTTCCAGTGTTTTAAACTGCTCACACATGTAAAAGCAATTCTGTTTCACAACTAAGAAACCCACACTCTGAGGTTGGTTGGAGGGAAAACCAAGAAATGTGTCCAGAAGGAGACAGTGCCCGGGTGACTTGAAATATGTCATGCGAGGCGGAGAAGTCAGAGCCCGCATTTCCAGCGGGAGCCGACTGCCGCTGAGGACTGTGGGAGGGCAGGTGGCTGCAGACGGGCGAGAAATTCAGAGGTGGAGGCGTGACTGCTGCGCAAACCCATGTCTGCTGAAGTGCTTTGTGCATGTGCGCTAGTGATTCGGAAGCTGCCTTGGAATGAGTGGGTGGGTGGGTGGATGGGAGAGTGGATGGACAGATGGACAGATGGATGGATAGATGGATTTATAGATGGATGTCTGGATGGATAGATGGATGGGTGGGTGAATGGACAGATCAAGGGTGACTGAGTGGATCGATACACGGATAAGGAACTGGAATGGATGGACGGAAGAATGGAAGAAGCACTAGCATTGCTGATGTAATACTTGAGGGAGACCTGATGGAAGATGCCTGCACAGCTGTTTCATCACTGAATATTCACAAGCCCCCGTGGGTGTGTGTTCACCTCCCGTTTACACAGAAGGGAAACCCAGGCCGAGGGAGCCGAGGTAACTGACCAGTGAGTGAGAATCTAAACCCAAGTCCCTCGATCCCTCAGCACCTCCTGCTCTGGAGTCGGCCCCATGCCACCGTCCTGGGGGACAGATGTCCTTTCCTGAGAGTGGCCGCCACCCCAGCGCCCGCACCACAGGGGACTGTCCTGCAGGCAGAGACACCAGCCCCTGGGAATCTCTTCTCGCCAGGCTCATCAGTCCAGAGACCAGGTTGGCCAGACCTGCGCACGGGGTCCAGGATGGGGACAGGCCTGCTCCTCGACTTTGCCCAATGTCTGACGAGGACAGGAGTCAGCCTGTCAGCCTTCTGAACCTGGAGTCATTACTCCCACTGCCTTATCTGTCACGGTCCCCTACCGAGGGCGTTAGCATGTTGGCAGTGAACTGTTTCCTCGGACACATCATGAGCTGTGCAGACCCCGCCCCTTGCCTCGACCTCCAGAGCCACCAGGGCATGACCAGCAGCCCGTGGGTGCCCTGGACAGTCACTCTGGAGGGCTGCCCACCGCCTCCAACTGCAGCCCCACACCCACCCAGGGGACCTCTCGGCCTCTGGGACTTTACAACAGGCGCCGTCAGCAAAGCCGAAGCGCGGGAGCCGCAGGGGCGGGGGGGCGGCGGGGGGGCCCTGGGGCGGCTCTTTCCTCCTTGCTCCCCACCAGCTGGGGCTGGAGGCGTCGCCTGAGATGGGGGTCTGTGTTCTACTGCAGGGGGCTGGGGATCACACGGGGACACACGGACACCAACACACAGACACAGTCACACACACCACACACACGCTCCCCGCCTCCCCCCACGCAGCCTGGGCAGGGACATCTGCATGGAGTAGATCCAGGAACAGCGCTGCGTTCAGGAGACCTGGTCACCTGGTCACCTAGTCACTCGGTCACTAGGTCACCTGCTCACCTGCTCCGTGCAGGGTGTCGCCATCAGGGAGGAATCTGTGCTGATATCCCCTTGGTGTCCCCGCTCTCAAGGGGGTTTGTATGACCACTGGGCGCAGAGCAGGGGCCCGGAGGCTTGGCTCACCCAGCGGCTCCTCTATCCCAAGGGTGCCGTGAAGGGGGTGGCGACACGCCCCACAAGGACACGTTATTCTCAAGAAGCTCCTCTGGGGATCACGCGGCCCCTGGGGACAGAGCTCCTGTGGATCCCAGGAGGCGGGGGCAGCGCTCAGCTCTGGGGGAGGGGAAGTCCTTTTGAAAAATCCCATGATAACATGCAGCCGTCCTGTAAGGCGTCACTGACTTACCTGGGACACAGAGCACTAATTTTAGTTGCTGTTTTCCCTGAGTGAGCAGTATTTTGGCATCTGTGATGCCACCACCATTTAGAAACAGACACTGAAAAATTAAATGAGAAAAGATTTAATTGGAAGGGCCAGTCTGTGAGCCCGGTCAGCGAGCTCGAGCTCTCTGTGTCACTGGCAGAGGCCACAGGTGCCAGGCCTTGGATGTGCGTCACCAGGGAGACGTCGCCATTCTGCTCTGACACCATCATCCCAGGGACAAGACGTAAGGATTTGTGGACCAGACTCTGCCACGTGTGCCGAGTGCCCAGGACCCCGGTGCAGGTGCAAAGGGGTGTCTGTCCTGTCGCATCCTGGTGAGGAGCGGTGGGTCTGCCGCCTCCGGAGGACCCAGGTTCATGACCCAGGTTCAAGGGGAACAACTGGTGTGAACAGCTAAATAAAATAAAGTGCTTCTTCTCTCTCTTCCTGTCTATCTGCTTGTCTTCATTCCTGCACCTTTCCTCCAAAATATATACATAAATAAAGGGGATCATGTTCTGCACCCTTTACGGGGTCCCCATGGGCGACCACTACCTCCTACAGCGGTGGACCGAACCCACAATGTGGTGCAGAGCCCGGAGGCAAGGCACCTGCCCAGGTGAGGGCGCATTCCCCAGCGCCCAGGTCACCGCCCAGCAGGAAGTGAGAAAGAGCTCACACCTGGGAGATTCTCAGCGAAGGCGGATGCAAGTGGATAATGCCAGCAGGAGCCTAGGAGCACAGGGGCGGGAACAAAAACAACCCCCAGGCCAGCCCCCCAGCCCACTCCCCGGGCATCTGGGGTTGAGCCACAGGCTGGGCTCTGAGGAGGCCGGCCAGCCCCCCGCCGGAGCCAGGGGAGGAGCGACACCCCCAGCCCAGTGGGAGAACTGGTGGTTCCTCTCAGCACCACTGCCAACCTTGGTCCAGTGGGCCCTGAATTGAAGGACGAGACTTCCCTGGTCCCCTGTGACTGGAAACAGGAGAAAGCAGGAGAGGAGCCAGAGGGGACAGAGGAGGGAACATAGCTCCTGAAAACAAGACAGAGACGGGCTGGCCCATGAGCAGAGGTCCGTGGGGAAGAAAGTGACCCTGGCGGTGCCCATGGGCCTGGCACACGCTGGGGAGAGGGAAGCCAGAGACATGACGTCATTTCTGCTGAGTCCTGTCAGGAGCCATCGGAGGTGCTGAGCAGAAGAGGGACATGACCTGCTGGGGTGGGGGGAGGCTTTGGCTGCTCAGCAGGTGCAGGGGTTCAGTTAGGAATCCAGGCTAAAGAGGGGAGTGGCTTGGGTCAGCATGCCAGGATGTGGCCAGGTTAGGACTATTTTTTTTTAAAGGAACGGTGTAGGCAGGAATGAAGGCAGGCAGGCAGGCAGGAAGAGAGGAGGAAGAAACATTTATTTATCTTATTTAGATGTTAGTCCTGTCCAGGATTTCGATCCTGGGAGCAGGGACAATGAGGAAAGGCACCACAGGAGAATGAGAAACTCAAGAGAGAGTAAAAGAAGAGAGGAAAGCTGGGGTCGGGGGGCCAACGGTCTCTCTTCTATGGACCGAAGGCCCTGAGCAGCCTGCCCTGCACCTGTTCATCGGGTTCGTGCGCAGCTTGTGTGGTTACATGGATTTGCTTCTGCGGCGCGGTGCTCTCTGGGGGGCGAGCAGTCACAGACACGCTGTCCCGGTGCTTCCCCACGGCCGCCTTCGCCGGGTGCCCCCGGCCTGGTGTCCT
>RJWH01010683.1:0-15600 GCA_004363575.1 Solenodon paradoxus
TAAAATGGCTGCTGCTGAAACCACGCCCCCACTGCCTCTGAACTCAAAAGGCCTGGTCCCGTAGCTCCCTAGTGGGTGAACAGGGCTCTGTGCCCTTATCATTGCTTTCCTACTGACTCTAGAAATGCCAAATGGCTGAGACCAGCCCCAGAATTATCTGTGTGTCCTCGCCTCACTGATGCAGGCTGTCATTACAGGTTAACCAGTCGGATCCACATCAAGACTAGACGCCATGATGAAAATGATTCCGCTGGATGGCACTGTTGCTCCAGAAATGTTACTCACTCCTCTCCTTCTGCCCTTTGTGGATCAAAAAAGACCCAGGGAGGTACTGAAGTCATCTGAGTCCTCCCAGTATCACTTCGTCCTAAAGGTAGGGAGAGATGTGTTTCTTAATTTTAGGGTCCTTGTGAGGTGTTTTTTGTACAGATAAAGACATCAGAAGGAATAAATGCAGCCGAGTCTGATTTACTGTACAGGTTCACTACTAATTGTGAGTGACCCAAAGTACAAATTGTCTCCAGAGTTGAGGTGACCAGTGTCCAGTGCCACGTGTATCTGCTGTGTGTGCCAGCGCATTTAGATCCAAGCCTGCTCACACCCAGCTTATAGTAGAACAGACAACAGCTCTGTTCTGGGCACACATTTCTCCAGAAGTGTGGGTCTGCAAGCCCTCCTCTTGTCCCCAGGGGCTCTTGTCAGGTTTTGCTCCTGAACCTAAGTATGTTTGAATGTTTCGCTGACAGCTGGGAGCACAGCAGTTTCAGAGTCAGAAGATGAACACTGTCACCACCCACCATTTCTCTATATGGGGATGGTAGGTGGGTGCGGTGCCTGCAGGGGCACAGGTGAACCAAGTTCTTTCTGTGTATACAGCTCCTGTAGAGACCACTTGGCATCTGGAGTATTCTTTCAGTAAAATGTGTGCAGTGGTGGAAATGCCCCAGCCTCTCTGCCCAAGTCAAAGGAAATAAGAGAAGCCAATTAACATCAGGGACATGTCTCCATACCACATTCCTTGGTGCACTGGAAAGAAACCAAAAGGCAATTCCAGTAACTCCCAGGAGTTCCAAGACATAAATTACACTAATCCTTGGGAGAGTCCTTGTTTACACCTGGATAATTCCCATCCCTGGCTTCCTTCCCGTGGGCATTGGTAGACAAACTCTGGGCCGGATATGAGGACAATTTGGGGTCTTTGCAGTGGCAGCCAAATGCCTCTCAAATGATTTGTGTCTGCTTCTGTCTATGCATGATCCCAGAGATCCCAAAGAGAAAACCCAGGTCCTTAAAACCTTTCTTAATCTTGGGATCTGCCTCAGTCTTTGACCCCACCCCTGACCCCCATGCCTGTGGACTGCCATAAACTTTGGGTCTTGGTACTTGAGGCCTTAAGGTCAAACTGACCTCTCAGTAACTGGTGACAGTGCCCCGCTTGGGAATGTATCCTGCAGCTGGGTGGCTCGGATGCTGTGTCCATACTGTCTCAGAGATCTCATGCAAACTAGAGTAGTCATTTTTGGCTCTGGATAGGTTTAGTGGAACGGCTGGTGGTCATGAGGAGCAGCCACTATTGGCATCATGAAGGCTGGTTATATGAGTACCCAGCAGAGACACAGTCCTCCAGGGTGGAGCATTCAACTTTGGAACTTACTCCTGAAAGTTGCCATGATAGTAACTACCTTTATCAGTTTGTACATGTAATTGGCCTTGGTTCCTCAGCAAAAAGGAAGTGAGGAATTTGTGTTGGGGAGTTGGGGTTGGAAAAGAACAAGCTGGCATTTCTGGTGCCATACTGCCATCAAGTAATACAATTATGCTGACCCCATGAGCCCTGCGCTGTAAGGGGGGTGGAAAGAAGTGACATCAGAATAAAGGGAGTGTATTCTGGCAGATCTGTAGATCAGCCAGCCACTGAGTGGGGGACAGGGTAAAAAACATGAGCCAAAGTCAGGTCTTACCCTGGAATCACCAGAGATAGGCACTGACACCTGGTACCTTATCCAAGTGTTTGGTAGTTCAGGGACACAAAGCCATGGTCAAGGATTCTGGTGGACACCCTATCTGAATGGGACTAACAGAATCACCGTGAAAGGAGTGCAGCCTCTAAGTTTATAGACATTTGTCCTTGTGCTCCTCCTTGGAGTAGGAAGCATGGTAAGATATAAGCAAGCCTGGCTGAGCCAAAGGCCTTGAAAGCATCTCTGGGCCACGGTACAGCCCAGTGAAAGAACACTAGGGACACTGGAGTTCCACTGCTATTGGAGGACATAAAGGCTGACTCAGATACTTAGATATGGTTGCTGGGCCTGGGGCCTATAAACAACATGGAGTGTCCTGGGTTACTCATGGCCCTGAGATTCAGAGACCCCAGTGGCCAACCTCTTGCACCAAAGACAAAGCTCCTTAGACCAAATATTCTGGAATAGAAGCTTCCACTCCTTCCCAAAATGGCTGCTGCTGAGGCCACGCCCCCACCACGTTGGTAGCTGCCTTGGCCTGGAAGCCCCTGGTTATTTTGTGAGCAAGCTTAACTTGCTGCACCGTATTTTGCTTCCACAAACAAATGATGGTAGTCCAGTCCCCTTCCAGAGCATTCTTACTGACCTAAACCCACCCTTTCCTCTTATCACTGACTTCGCTCCTGAAATCCAGACAGGATCCAATTTCATGCTCAAAAAGCTTCCGCTTGATGGCACTGTTGCTCCACTAATGGTCACCATCCTCGTTTGTATGCCTTTTCCCTCCGCCCATTGTGAATCAAAAAAAAAGTCCCTGGGATCGAGAAATGTCTTTCAGTAGAGAGTGTGATGGCGGCCATCTTGGTCTACCTCAGAGGTCCTTGGCGAAACTGGAGATAGGGTTAAAATATTTTTGTGTGGTAAACTAAGGACCTTGACCACAGAATTGAGGTCAACGGAGGGGGAGGGTGTGGGGGTCCAATGAATAATGGTGGTGGACTATTAGAAATTTCCTGGTAGGCTTGGGGTGTTACATATTTGATGCAGAGTAACTGCCCATCTAAACTGGTAACCAGTTTGAAATCAAATCTATCTCAAAAGTAAGATAAATAAATAAATGGCCCTGGGAGGTGGCTTAGGTGCTGGACTAGTAAAGCTCAAGGACCCAGGAGAAAGAAAAAAAATAAAACAAACAAGACCCAGCGAGGCCCAGAAGTCCTCCAAGTCGGCTCAGATGCTAGGCAGTGTCTCTTCCCCTGGGGACTACAAGTTGGATGTAGGCATCTACAGATAAAAACATCAATAGGAATAAAAGGATCTACCTCCTCCTTTCTAGGAGTTTGAAGTTCGCCTTTCCTAGAGGCAGGGCCCTGTTTACTGTGCATGCTTATGCTTGGATAGCCAAAGAGGTCTCTTCAGACCAAATTCTAGCCTTCTCAGGACATTGCTCTGTATCTCCAGTGGGCAGAAGTGTTCACTTTTCCCCTTTTCTCTTGGTATCATACTTGTCTTCTGTGCTCATTCAGCTTAAAGTCTCCAGAGCTGGTTTTTTGAGGGAGTAGGCCATTGTTACAGGAGAGGGACTGCCAGTCAGATCAGGGGCTACACAGGGAGTTGTACTGCCCTGAGCCACCTCCTGGTCTCTCAGTCTGTCACTTAGTCGAGTGCTTAGGGTTTATGTTTGTTGTTGGAGGGGGGTTTTCCCGGGGACCAGTGGAGACCCATAGTAGCTCCATGCACACAGAGAGATGACCTCAGTAAGGGATGTGCTTAGTGGCTCCTACTTGTAGTTCGTTTGTACATATGTACACAAAAGTGAGTGTTTGTGTATGTAAAGGTATATATGATATATAATCACTTCTCTTGTACTTTTTCCTGTAGCCAATTTAAAGACACTATTATGGATAAACATGTCGTAGAGTAATAGCAAAAGCACTTTCTGTTGCTCGGTGACACCTTCCAGGTTGTCCCTCTGCCTGCCAAGCCTCTCCCAGCAGTGAGAACCATATGTAATTGTACCTTGTGTATGCTTGCATGGTTGAATGCAAACGAGATCAAACACACACATAAGGAAATCTACATCTTGCCTCTCCACTGACCTCACAAGGCTCAGTCAAAATGCACAAGTTTTGTTTTGGCTCTGAAAGTATGTAGGTCCTTGGCCCTGGTGCCTCTGTGCAGAGCAAATGTCCTAGCCCTAGATCTCGCCAATACTGTTCTCACAACCGCTAGAATGGGATGCCTGTGTCTCTGCCTGAAAACAGGAACAGTATGAAGAGCCTGCCCAAAGAGCTTGCACCTTCCCTTTGGATCCTAGGTCTCTTCCTTAGTCTCCTCTTCTGTCTCTACAGAACCAGCTCTGAAGCACTGATGGAGTTGTCACTACGGAAGTCCTAAGCGCATGTGACTAGGATAAGTTTTCCACAGTTATGGTCCACCCATAGGAAAGTGGATGGTTGACCACATCCTAGCAAACATTTCGTTATGCCCAGGAAGCCCGTGTGGGGGGTGCGTGTGCCTCCAGATGGTTGGTAGCTAGTACCCATTCATGAGTCACGGACTGCTGCTCAGTTGAGGGTCTGTTAATCCACTTGTGGTGGAAAACCTGGATTTGCTCAAATTTCCATTGCTATCCCACCCTAGTTAGTTACACAGGTACAGAGACAAGTAGGAAATCTCTGAGTTTCAATGCCAAGGTGGTATCTTTAGTTCCCAAAGAAAAAGAGACTGTGGGGGGATGTATCTTCAGGTTTCATCTGAGTCTATTCTGGAAGAGCTGCTGCTTTTATCACCCCTCCAAGGCATCCGTGCAGTTTCTGAAAGATGAGCAGAATTGCTTTTCACATTGTGCTTTATTCAGAAATTTGCGCTGACTGGAGAGCTGGTCTGGATAGTAACCACTAACATTCTGAGATTCCCAGCACTGTGTTGGTCCGCATAAATGGAGGGCATTTGGCACTCTCATTATAGGAGATGGAGTGCAGAGAAAGGAAAATAGGGATGCTGGTCATCAGCAGGCCCAGATGTTCTTCGAGGAAGTATTCTTTGTTCTCACCCTTCTTTTCCAAATGAGTGTATTTCACCACAGGAAAATGGCAGGATGGGGGTGTTCTGGTGAGCCTCAAGGCATCTTTCCCTGTAGGTTCAAGCCTTGGGTAAAATGGTATTCTAGTCTTGGAATATTCAGCCATGGTACAAAAGGCCCTACAGTCATGTCCTGAATGGAACCCAGAGAGAAATGGATACTTGGACAGGCGTCTAAATAATCTGTGCACATTCCCAAAGTTCATCAGTACATGGAGTGCAAGGTCAGTGTCCTGTAGGGACAGTGGAAAAGAGTTGGGTTTAGTCTGGGCCTGTGTGTCTCCCAACCTAGCTTGAATTCTGTTGCTGGGGCAAATGGGGGTGGGGTCTGGTGACGACAAATCAAGAAAGAATTCTTGAGGCATTAAGAGGTTCCCTTCATAGAATTATTAGAGAAAGAAAGCAGGAGAAATAGCAGGAGGCATAGAGACCTCATGGCCAGGGCGCACTGCAATGATTGCTATGACATCGCTAAACTGATACCCCCTGTTTAGCGGGAGGAAGGGCTGCTGATAAGAAGAGAGTGCTTGTAAACATCAAAGAGCAGGCCAGGCTGGCTGTGGGTGGTACCAGGTGAGATAAGAAGGGGGACATTGTGAGAGATTTCTCTGGTTCTAAAAGCCTCTGCTGTCATTTGGAATGACATGCCCCTTTGTTGCTCCATCCTGTCTGTGGCTCTTCATCCTCCATGCCCTTCTGGTCCCCTGTTGATTTTATAAATCTGCAGAGATGCTGAGATTGTAGATATGCAGCATCCCATCCTAATTTCCCCCCAACAATGCCAGTGGGAGTTGTCAGGATATCAACCCTGGGTCAGGGACCTTAATACATTTGCCTATTGAGTTAACACCCAGCTCCATTCACTGACCTATCTGCCACTGTCCATGCAGGAACCCGGGGAGCCCCTTAGAAGAGTCAGGCTCTTGGGGCTAGTTTTTTCTCTTACCATGAGAGATTCAAATCACTTTTGACCTCTCTGATGGTACCAGAGGGTCACTGCCATCTGTGTCCCACTGCTCAAGGCCTCAATGTGATTCATAAGAATATACAGTGAGAATTTCCCCTGCCTACCATTAGCTGGGGGTTACTTGAATTCTGTGCCCTCCCTCACAGTATCTTCTGAGGTTTCATGCAAACCTCATTGCTAAAGATATAGCAATAGATAGGTTCAGGTTCACTACTAGGGACCTAGAGGAGCTGTCTAAGGACATAACAGAGACAAGGCTCTGTTAGACTGGCCCAGGGACAAAAGCAGCAGCGGCCATACCTGGGAAAGGTGGCTGATGTCAGACTAAGGGATGGAACCCCCATACCTGGATTCACAGGACCAATCCCCATTCACAATGTATGAAGCCCGTGAAATTCCTTTGCTTAAAGAGCGCGTTTTTTCTTTGTTTGGGCGCGACTTCCCCGGCCCTCGTTCTGCGGACTGGGGAACGTCACTCGGGTGCGCAAACCCCAATAAAGCCCTGGCTATTCGACTTTTTAATTGACTTTCTTTCCTCGCGGAGCCCAGAAAAAACCTTTCAGGCTCTACTCAGGGGCGCTCTGGCAGTGAGTGTTCCTCTGAAATGGCCAACTTTGTGAGCAGCCATATTGGAGCCTGGTTGTAGCAGGGTTGCCATTTTTTTCTATAGCAAAGGGCGGAGGAAGAGGCCATGGAGGGAAGATAGGTTGACATTTCTGGTGCAATACTGCCATCAAGCGGAACTTTTTCTGATCCAATGAGCCCTTCCGTGTCTCTTCCTGTTGAGGAAAAGCATGAGAGCGAATTCAAAATCACAGCCAGGATGAGGAACAGATGGTCTCTTCACCACCCTCCCTTGCCAAAGTCTAGAGCTTTCTGGGTGAAAACCAGGTTCTGCACTGGGAGCTCCAGAGTCAGGCAATAGGACAGGGCTCATGTCGCAGTGCCTGGTGCGTCAGACACAGGAAGTTGAGGCTTGCTCCCTGATGGCCGCCATATTTGGGCTGGACTAATAGAAGGTGCTCCAGAGGAACCCCAGCCAGAGACTGTGGGCATTTGTCCACATGCCCTTTCCCCTGGGAGCAACTTAGCAAGAGACCCTCCTAGAATGGGGCAGTTTATGGTTTCTATTAAGTCGGTGGCCTTTTACCAAGGAATGGCCACACATTTTGTTGAACCATGGCAGATAAAATTTAACAAAAGCTGACAGCCAGGGAGACCACCGTTTCTGAACCCAGCTTGTCTCTGATCGGGTCTGGTAGGATGAAATGGGCCCCCAACAGCTTGTTCCGATGGGACTGTGTTCAAACTTGTCCTGGACATGATTCTTAGGCTTTCATATATGTTCAGTTACTGAGTTTCAAGCACAGTTTTTACAAATATAGTTTCACTCTTATTTTATACATTCACAACAACAGAGCTGGTAACTGGTTCTACAATGTACTCCACTTGCGAGAACCTACCACCACCAAAAGCCCATGACACAGGGTAGCCAGCCTCCAGACCTCATCCCCAGAGGTGGACAGTGTGAAAATCCACGCCCTGCTTCGACCTCTGCCCCCAATGACAGCAGCCTCCAGTGTCTAGAATGCTGGGAAAATCTCTCCTGTTCATTAGAAGCCCAGCTAAGTAAACATTGACTTCTCTACACTTGGTGATGTGGTGGAGGGCAGGGTTTGTTGAAATATATCTAAGGAATGGGGAAACTATGTAGGAAATTATTTTAATGTGTAGAATAATTATTACAATAAAGATTAAAAAAAAATGAACATTGTGGATCTACCTGCTCATCTCTAGAATTTAAACTCTGCATTTCCTAGAAACAGGGACCTTATTTTCTGTGTACACAAGTGGACGGCTATCCTTTAGGATCTTAGGGCAGAATCCTAGCTTTCCCTGGACAATGATTCTGTCCCCGAGGAGGAAATTGCCCCTACCCCTCTGTGTTCTTCTTGGTCTGGTTGAGCAATCAAATTAACATCAGATAGAATGGGAAATCTACATATACATGTGGATTCTAAAGCAAGTAAGGCAACATGGAGGTATATATGCTGAGCTAAGGAATAGGATATGGCCCTGGGCTTTCAAGGAGAGGATGGGTTCACATGACAGGAAGTGACTCATGATGAAGGCTCAAAGTTTCCCTGCAATGTAGATAAGTTTCTCTGATAGAAAGGGTATTTCTTCTAAGAATGCTAATTCTGGGTAATACCCCCAATTTTCATTCTTTTAGGTAAAGGATTGGTAAAGGTTTTTTTAAGACTACAGGGCCTCAATTAACTTTCGATCAAAATAACACATGCCGAAGTGACCCTCTTGGGGAAGTTTGTTCTGAATGCCTCAGGGAGACCTCTCATTCAGTGTCAGGTTCTCCCTTCCCCTCTCTCTCTCTTGTCTTTGTCTCGTCTGCACTCATCCAGCTTGAGGGTCAGAGTAGGCCCAAGAGACAGCAGGAGGGACTGCAACCCCCGCGCATGCCTCCAGGGTTGAGCACACAGAGGGCAGTCTACATGTTGTCTGCTCTCTGACCCCACTCATGGCAGCAGACACAGCTATGCAGTTGGTGGCCTCACGGCATACAGGTCCCTGGCCTTGACCCATCTGTATAAACATCTTGTCCTGCTAGATCCTCTCCTGTCCTTTTCTGACAACCACGTGGGGTAGGGTACTTGTGTCTTAGCTTTGGGATCAGTTTATTTAAACATGTCAGTAAGTTTCTTTCTTCCTCTCTTATCTTCCACAGAACTGAACTGACTATGAGCATACAGAGATGTTACCAACATGTCATCATCACTGTCCTCCCAGTGGAAAGAAGTTGGGTAACCTACAACTCAGCCAATATCATAAAACAAATGCCCTTATTGCTTGAAAGTCAAGGGGGGTGGGGGGGGTGGGCGGTGTCTTGATGCTACCAGAGAGGAGATACCTGGCACCTATTTATCCGTGAGTCAAATGAGCTGCTGGTCCTTTGAGGTAGACGGCATGAGATTGCCAGTTTCCATCTTATCCCACAAAACACACACACACACACACACACACACACACACACACACACACACCAAGGCTATGCGGTTATGGTGTGGTGCCTATCCTCACTGTGACCCGCTGTGCATGATCTTGCTTGGTCATGTGCATTCCAGAGTTTCTCTGTTTAGATGAACCCTGGTAAATCTCTACTGTGAAAGCTTGGTGCCAGGGTTATACCACTTCCAAGATTATATTGGAAGTTCTAGCAACAGCCATTAGGCAAAAAACAAATAAAAATAAAACATCTCTTTGAGATGATGACTTGATTCTAATCACTGGAATATCCCAATGAATCCACAAATAGTTTATAAGAGCTCATAAAGAAATTTAGCCAAGGCCCAGAATAGAAGATCACTATGCAAAAATCTGTCTTTAAGGGCCAAAAACACACCCACATGCATTCACGTAAGAGAGTGGCAGAGGGGCATTTACATAGACACATGGGGAAGGCAGACTGCAGGCAGAGAGATGCTGCCATTGACTAAGAAATGCAGCTGAAAGCTGGAGATAATAAGGACCAGATTGTTCCCTGGAGACTCCAGAGTGTATGGGCCAAACGACACCTTGATTTTAGACTTCTGCCCTCCAGAACTATGAGAAATTTTTGTTATGAACCACACAATTTGTGGTCATTGGCTACAGCAGCCTTAGAAAACTATGTTTACCCTTGCACCACTCTGTCAATTCCCCCTTTGTCTTCTACATGAAATTTATTTTCCGTGTTGTTTCTAATTGAGATACTGTACTGAAAAAAGAAACATAAGATGGACTCCCTCTCAGCATAGCATACTTTATACTGCTATGTAGTTACTGGCTTATTCATGAAAACCCCTGCTTAGAAAAAACCAACATCCTATACCTTGAAAGTTTCCGCTTTTGAACCAGTTGATTTTGTTTATGAAGCCATCGAATCATGCCATTCGCAATCCACACATGGGCGCCCCCTGGTGGCCTAGCGGGTACACCAGTCACAGTCCACATACATCCCAAGCTCTCTGGTTCAGGACCTGGGGCCAGGGAAACAGCCAATGATGAACAACTGAATGAATGTAAGAAAGTGTTTCTTCCTCCTCTCTTCCTGCTTCCTGCTGCTATCGCCTTCATTCCTGCTTGTAACTTTCCTTTAAAAGAAAAATCAGATGAATGTGGTTTAAACATTTATTTCTGTTTCATTGTGTAAGTTGGAGCAGATGGTGATCCTGACAGGAGATGCCTGAGCAAAGGGGCTGGTCGGGGCTATGGTAGTGCCGTTTAGTAGAGGCAGAAGAGTTGGAGCAGGACGAACAATTCCTGCAGGTCGCCTAGGTGCTGGTCAAGATGGTCCTTCATCGGTCTGTGGATGCAGCAGAGAAAGGGATGTGAGTCCATGCTGCTACAATGTAGATAATATAACGTTTAAATGCTTGCAACAGAATATGCAGCCCAGAATATGCAGCCCAGAATATCTTAGCAGTAGATGTGTTTTTTTATATATATATATTTGTATTGCTTATTTATCAAACTTCAAGGACTTATATGCAAAACATTTCTATAGCTACTTGATGAGCATTTTAAAAACTCTCCACTATAACTTTCTACTACACTCATGCTATGCAAGTGGACCTCCTCAAAGGCCTGTGAACTAGTACTCAAAAATAATGTAAAACTACATAGCATGATAAGCATGTGCAAAGAAGAATAACTCGATATGACTTGGGCCTGTTAAACTAGTTGGTTCCTCTATAGATAATATGAGATCACTGATCTCTAAGGGGGCCAATAACTTTTTACAGGCTGTCTTATAATCATAACAGCTGAGCTGTTTTCTAATAATAAGTTTATTCCTATGCAAATGAATGTTACGTACGAAGATCTTCACCTCATTTCGGACCCTCATTATATCCCTGTATTATAAGTAGGGTGAACACTTACAGAAGAACAAAATTCCAAAGTTTAAGTGATGAAATGTCGCAGTTAATTTGAAGCATGATTAGGATTGGAATGCAGTTCTTCTCACACCCATTTCAATTCCCTTTCTATAACAGCACACTAGTTCCTGAATGCATGCCATCTGTCATCGACTGAGGATAGAACCTTGAGGAAAAGTCCCACTGCGGTGGTTAAGGGGGAGAGAACCTCACTTAGTTCTGAGAGAAGTGAAAAGGGAAGTAAGACTTTTAAAAATGAATTTTTGTTGAAAAGAAATCAGCAAATATTAAATATAATATTTATATATATGAGAGAGAGAGAGAGAGAGAGAGAGAGAGAGAGAGAGAGAGAGAGAGAGAGAGAGAGAGAGAAAGAGAGAAAGAGAGAAGCAGATGAGGCTAACACAAGGTCACCAGATTGGATCATTTGGAGTGCACTGTTGACTTTCAATGTAACTTTTTAGTAGAATGGGGGATACAGACCCATTTAAGAAACACCTAGTGAGCACCTGCTATGTGAAGACACAGTTTTCACATTCTGCCTATTCCCTGCAAAGCTTGGCTGTTTGGAGTAGAATATAATCCCTTGTAAAGAACAGACCACCTGTTGAAGGTTGCATGTATCCAGAGGAGTTTTGTGAAAGAGAATGCAGGTGGGACTGTAAATTCTACAGTTTCTGAAATGAGAGCATATAGTGAAGATTGCAGAGGTCTACAAAAGAATTGACCAGTATTTTCCAAATACTCCCTCAAGACAAGGTCTTGACAAATGTCTTGAGGTGAGCACTTGATTCATTTGTTACAGCAAACAGGTTCGGCCAGTGGAAAGCAACAGGCTTCACGCACTCAGGAGAGTTGAAAGGATTTTATTTAACGCCACGGGCACCAGTGGAATGGTCTCCAAAGACCAGTGCACTGAACAGGAGTGAGTTACAGATTTTATAGGCAGGGGTTTTTGGGGTAGGTTGGAGTGAGGTGGAGGCAGGTCTCTGGAATTTTTCCATGACTGGTTTCTGTTCGTTGTGTGAGAAGCAGGTCTGGTAATGGTTGTAATAAGCAGAAGTTATTTACAGCTTGGGGCTTGGGCTGGTTGAGATAGTTTGGTGGAGGCTTATCTCCTCCTCATTGTTTAGTGGAGGCTTATTTCCTTCCTCACATTCAAACATTAGATCTCCTGAGAAAGACTTGAAGTGCATATGAGATATTTTTGTCAGAGGAAATGTAGGGGGATACATAAAATGTTCTTTGTTGAAATGATGGTAGTAGAGATTTAAAGAGTCCACTTTAGAACCTTTTAGGATTATTCGAATTATTTTTGAAAAGAAATAATGAGATCCCAATACTTTGAATAACCGGGAAGAATTCCTCAGAACAGTCTTGAATGGTTAACAGTCATTTCAAAAACAAAAGTAAACCATGAGATCCAGCAATTGCCCATGTTGATATTTACCCAGAATTGCTGAAAACTTCGCTACACAGAAACCTCCGTGTGAATGTTCACAACAGCTTTATTCATCATGGCCAAAATCTGAAAGCAGCCAAGATACCCTTCAATAGGGAAATAGATAAACAAACTGTATATCCAGAAAATGGAAGAAAATAAATGAACTGTCAAGGTACATAAAAGTAATTTTTTTTAAGGGAAGGTGAGTGTCGGAACCCCAAGAGCAAGCCTTAGACCAGGGATTAAAGTTCCTCTATCAGGACAGTGAATCGCCTCTGGCTCCTGCACCCAGTCGTGGATGCATCCCGATCGATAAGCAAAGCCGATGGACGAGTTCAAGGACCAGGAAAAACCCTTCACCGAGAAAGAAAGGAATGAAGAAGAACACCAATAACGTCAAAGGACAATGTCACCTTGGCCAATTAGGAACTGAAACCTGGTCTGCAGACTCCTCTCCATGCGGGATTTTCCCTTAAAAACTCAGGCCCTGGCAAGGCCTCAAGTCAGCCTCCCCACTAATGGGGTCTTAGCCTCCTGGCTGGCTCTATCCTCTCTATCCCTCTGTTCCCCACTAATAGGGGTCAGTCTCCCTTGACTGGCTCCCTCTGTCTCTCTCCTCCCCACTAATGGACCCCCAACTTGCTTACTGGGTGCACCTGTCTGGTATGTGGAGCGACCCTGAACCCACTGGGTCTGGACCTCCCTTGGTCAGCTCCATCCCTTTACCCTCTGATTAAACCTCTGATTAAATCTCTGCTTGCTCACTCGCCTAACTCTGCAGTGGGTTCTTTGAGCGACCTGAAAACCCCCACAGTGAGTAAGCTGGCAGGCAGGCAGGCAGGCAGGAAGAGAGGGGAAGTATTTTTCTTTTATTTACTTGTTCATCTTGGTTGCCTCCCCTGGCCTAGGGTCTTGAACCAGGGACCTTGGGATATATGTGGAATCTACCTGTTGAATTAAACTGCTAGGCCACCAGGGTACACAGACGTGAAGAAATCTTAAAAGCACATTGCTAAGAGACAGAAGTCAACCTGAAAAGGCACATACTGGTACGCCCTGGTGGAGTAGCGGTTGGGTTTATTGTCTTCAGCTGATGCAGTCCACATAAATCCCAAGGACCTGGGGTCAGGGGGAAACTACCAAGAACTACTTCTTCCTCCTCTCTCTTCCTGCCTCTGCCCGCTTTTATTCCTTCCTGCACCCTCCCTTTAAGCATTAAAAGGAAAGAAAAAGAAAAGGCACACACTGTAGCATTCCAACTATTTGACATTCAAAAACAGATACAAACTATGGAGAAAGTAAAAAAAGATCACTATGGATTCTGTAGGAGGGATGAGAAGATGAATAGGTACATAAACGGGATTAGATATTTGTCAAAACCTATAGTCTAGCAAATATTGAACCCCAGTGTAATTTATAGACTTCAATGCCAGCTGTAACAAATGTACCACACAAATGCAAGCCAGAGAAACTAGAGGGAGGGGAAGTGAGAGGATTATTTGGTAATTGTACTTTCCATTCATTTTTCCGAAAACCTAAAACTACTCAAATGCCCATATCCTGTGGCCTGATCTCCATATTACTACTTCCACCAGTACAGTCCAAAATGGCGGCCACCAGTGTCCAGAGCTTGGGCTTCTGCATCCGATCCACACTTCTGTCTTGATACTTATCTCTGGAGCTCCCAGGGTAAGCCCAGGGAGCACCACATTTTGGCAGGAAAAGATAGTGGAAAGAGTATAAGACCCTTGTCCACCCAGGGTCTCTAAAGGCAAATACCATACCACTGTTCAACTGCACCAGGCCCAAGGAAACAGCTCAAAGTACCTCTTGGTGGCAGTATTGCACCAGAAATACCAAACTGTGTGCGCCACTTGTCTTCTCCCTCCGCCCTTTGCTAAGGAAAAAACACAGCATCCCTAATCCAATAGGGCTGATCACCTTCTAACCACTTAAAGGGAGTACTCTTGCTTCTAGTGTTCCTTGGACCAGAATATGGACCCCACTGTGTCCTCTTAGCTTGCCATCTGGATCAGGTCAGTGGCTACTCCTCGCCTACCCTAACAATGGACCTGGAACCATCTGTTGCTATATCATTCATATCCTAGCTTTCAGGAGACTCAACGTAGGGACAAGATCAGAGTCACCTACAGACAGGACCTGGCAGAGCACATTCTCAGGAGTCAACAAGCCAGCCTGACATTCAGGCCTTAAGCATTTGGCTATAAATGGTGGCTATGGTCCAGACACTGGCAGAAGGGTCAAGAGCTAGGTGTCCTCCAATCCCAAGAGAACACCGATGGGCTCTGAAAAGTGGGCTCTTCTCCCATGGGACTCCCAGGGTACAGGCCTGGGCAGTGCCAGACACAGATCAGTTTGGAGAGAAGCTGGATGCTTCCTAGAACACAAATCATCCTCTCCCCTGGCCTTGGGTCAATGTCATGACAACTCTTAAAGGAAAGTTGTCAGAGGGAAATAGCTGTTTGTGAGCACATTCAGCAAAATTGGAAGGAGTTCCCCCTCCCAAACCATGCCATGTCATGTCATATCCAGCACTACCACCCACAGACAAGGTAGGTCACAGGTGGATATCATTGTTCTCATCCACCCAAAATGGAGGCCACCAGTGTCCTGAGCTTGGGCTTCTGTCCCGATCCACACCTCTGGTCTGATGCCTGCCTCTGGAGCTCTGTGGGCCCTACTCAGCGTTAGCCTAAAGAGTTCCACACTTTGGCAGGAGAGGATGGTGGAGGCAGGATCTGACCCTATTGCAAGTTGGGTCTCTGAAAGCACTCCAGTACCACTAATCAACAGGAAGCCCTGCAGAGCTCACAGGATCAGCTAACAAGTTCCTCTTGATGGCAGTATTGCAGCAGAAATGCCAACCTGCATGCCCCACAAGTCTTCTCCCTCCACCCTTTCTTGAGGAAAAAAATAAAAGGCAACTCCTATCCAACATGGCTGCTCACCTACTCAGCCACTTTGGGGCAAGTACTCTGACTTCTAGTGTTCCTTGGAGCAGAGGCTGGGCCCCTTTGGATTCTCTTAGTCTGCTGTCTTGAGCAAAAGGTAATGACTGCTCCTCAAAGCCCCTGGCTATGTCTTTAGCACTCCAGGCTTGGATGCGACCTCAGCAGACCCACGGTCAGAGTCATAGAGTACCAGGCCTGGCACATTCTCAGGAGTCACCAAGACAGTGTTGTTATGTTA